>JAOYMZ010041218.1:0-47401 GCA_025802335.1 Pinguicula primuliflora | reverse complement strand
GAGAAGCTTAAGGATGATGTTTCAATTAGGCTAGCTGTCTACGTTGCGGGGTTTCCTCGGAGTTGGATAACCAGACCAATTTCCATTACGGCCTATAAGCCTACTCTTACTGTTCAGTGAGTTGAGCGAGAAAGCTCGTCAGCGGAGATTGTAAAAAGTCTTGATTCCGAGGAAGGTGTAGTCGGGGTTGACCACAATTTCCCAAGTAAGAGATAGAATCTCACTAATTGGAAGGAAAATAGGGGATTGTGATTCGCTTTCTTGGTGTGGAGAGATCTCTGCCATAAAAGAGAGAGCTCCTAGCCCTTTTTATGCAGATCAAAGAGGGACGTAATTCCCCATTCATCCGAAAGAGTTTAGTATAGAACAGAGGCATTCTGGACCGACTACACGCCCATCTAGTGCAGCGGCTTGGAACCTTTATTAACCCATCAAAGAGTTTGGTTGTTTTTTTCAGAACGAAACGAGGTAATCAACGAAGACGAAACTACAATATGCGGCCTATCGTCTTCAATTTGTTTAAGTGCCGTACTCCTTCTCAAGCCCTTTACCTTTGGTCGAGCACTCAATCAACCTGGTAGAGAACTCCAGTTCTATGGACCTACCTGGGGAAAGACAGGGAAGGAATGTGGACAAGACAACGGTTGTTTCAATGACTCCGAATTCCGGAGCGCAATAGAGAGTAGACAGCCTCAATGCTGAAAGCAAGTCAAGCAGAGATGAGTGCGCAAATAGCGTGTTTGAGAAATGTCTTACTGAGAATCAAGTGTTCAGTACAATCGTCTCACGTGCTGATTTCCATCCGTTCGGTCCTCACTCTCAACGCAAACGGTAGTCAGGGAGCGAAGCCGAACTAATAAATTTCCTCTAACTCCTTTCGTATACTCCACTCGCTCCCTTCCGTTTTTGGAGAAGATCTTTGTTTCCATCTGAATTACATCCATCCTGTGGTCATCGGTTTTATCAGACCAGAGAAAGTTGGACATAAAAGGTCTCTCGAGCCTCAGCAGGCGGGTACTTTCCTGGCTAGATATTACGTTCTCAGATGGCGTCAAGGCCTGGCTATATGCTTGGATGGGCCGATGAGGAGATCCGGTCTTCCCTATGTAGTGATAAGTGGAGATGTTGGTTTAGGAGCAGGAAGATTCTCAGTTATTTTTCTTTCCGAATCTGCTTAGGATACGGCTCTAGAAGCTTATGCTTTCCCTAGACGGTTTAGGAATAAATCAATCGCTCGTGTATATGAGGGGGTCGAAGACCAAGAAGTGAGTTCTCTAATCTAAGATTGAGTAAGATAGATGCTCTCACCCACCCAACCCGTACGGTTTTAAGTGGCCAGAGGGATTCGATCTACATTGTTGTGGTTGTGAGTAGAGTGCCTATTCGGGATGGTATTCGCCGCTTGAATCTACTTTCACTTCAGAATCTGGTACTGCTGGGGCTTATTAACGTCGTATTAGTCCGCCACCCGCCCGGTGGGCCTCTTGGCGCTATTCTTGCTCATTGTAGTAAGCAACTTGAGAAGGTCTTGAAGAGCCTTCAATCTTATACCTTGGCCTTTAGTTATCTTGGTTTCAGGGAGCCTAACGGAGAAAAGGCTAAAAAGGAAAATTATAGTCAGCCCTCCAAGTTGTA
The DNA here is from genome assembly GCA_025802335.1 of Pinguicula primuliflora. NCBI lineage: Eukaryota > Viridiplantae > Streptophyta > Magnoliopsida > Lamiales > Lentibulariaceae > Pinguicula > Pinguicula primuliflora. Next base: position 45,766 of record JAOYMZ010041218.1, on the reverse strand, counting down.
TCTCACCCGCTAGCCTTTCTGTGATGGTAGAGAATGGACCAGCAGACTCTTGAGTGACACTAATTACAGGCAGTGTGTTCCAAAAAGCTAGATGCACATGAAAAGAATTTGCCTTTCTTCTTTGCTCTTCAAGTCTCCGTCTGGCAGAGCCGCTATCAACTCCGTCACCTTCAATGACAATTTGAGACTTTTGTTGTCGTACTGTTAGCTTGGCTAGAGGTCGAAGGTACTCTTGCTCAGTCAAAAGAAAAGGTTATAGGAAGCTTTTGTTAAGCTGAACTTGTCAAGTAGACAGGATGGATGTAATTCAGAAGCTTGGAAATTGTTTGATTAATGAAATTCAGGAGAACTCAGCCAGCGAGTCATTAGACCAAACGAGCATGGAGAGCAGCTAAATAGGACCAGAGAATAGCTGGCGAAGTAGCGCACCTGGGAAATTCTCCAGACAGTCAACCTGCTATATACCGAAAAAGTATTCAGGAAGTCTACCCAGAGTTGTGAAATCCTTTTATTCTGAATTCAATAAATTGCCCTTCTCTTCGAGATGTACGGCTATACAAATGATCAGGTTTTCATTCTTCTGTAATTGGCCCGACCGGGTGAGCGTTCAACAATATCCTAGATACACTAAAAAAGAGCACCGTGCAAGTACAAGGGTGAAAGGTATGAAGAGTTTCGGGAGGTTCACGTGATCGAAATGCTTGGACATGTCCTAACTCTGGTAAAACCACCCTTACAACTGTTGGGTTTATCAGGACTTTTTACTATAATCTGCGCCTACTTTCGTACCATGATACACTTTTCTTTCGAGGACGGATAAGATAAGGAGGGAAGCTTGCTTGATAGTCGTTAAGTGAATACTGTCAGGATGCAGCAACTATTTTGCAGCATGGATGAGGGATACTTCCAGTACTAAAAAACCGAGACCCTTAGTCCTTCTATCAAGAGACCTAAGCAATAATGCGGGTTCAACCTCTTTTAGGTACAAGCTTCAAGGCTCGAGAGACATATAGGACCAGATCGAGTCAAACGATTGGGGGGAAAACACTTTTCGACTCCCTGAAACGAATAAGAGCGCTTGGTTAGAACATAAAAAGGAGGCTTTTCTCTCTTCGAGACGGCACCCCGACGGGCTCACGGCCACAAGCTGGTTTACGAGGCTTTATACCATCTATTTTTGCACTCTCGCTCGAGGCGCTTTTTGCCCTTTTAGCGCTAATAGTGTTCTTCCTTTTCTGTCTCGTAGTGCAAGACTTAAAAATAGAAATGAAACTGAAAGACGCATCCTAACATATCGTCTTTTATAAGAAGCCAGTCGGCCAATAGGCAATAGGGTACGTATAAATAGTTTCACAAGGAAATCTCCTCATCGGCATGAGCATTCATCTCTCTCCAAATGTCTAGGTGGACAGTGTTACGAATTCTCGAGAAAGAGGGGACGTAAAGCCAGGAATTCAGTCAAGCAAGCTTTCCTTCTTGCGGCGAGGATAGCGTGAAAGAACCAGAGTTCCTCCCGGCTCAAAGAACTCATCCTTCTTCTCCCCAGCGGTTCTTAAAAACTGCTCCAAGAGAGCCCTACGCCTTATGACGAAAGGGGAATCGGCCGATAAAAGAAACCTTCGTTCGCGCCCCCGCGGAATCAGAAATTGACGTAGATGATGACTTTCTCTGTTAAAACGTACGCCCACTCGGATAGGCTTGCAGTAAAATCTCCTCTGGCAGATTGGTGATTGAGAATCCTACTGGATATGTGGGATCCCGCCCAAGTCTTTCCTACCTTCTTCCCCCGTGTTTTTTGATTAAAAAAGAGCATTGGAATAATGAGCAACCTGCTCCACCAAGAAAGCTTTCTCTATTCCATAGATCCTCGCTTTCTTTGCTTACTCTTTCGCTTTCCATTATCCGGTCTTTTTCTACTTCTTAAGACTCGTTCTACAAATGCAGGCCGGAGACAGCAGCTGGGCAGCATGCCTCAAAGATGCTTACCCGAACAAGCCTCACTTGTCCGAACAAAGCACTAAACTCGATTCAGAATAAGTGCTAAATCCACATGATTTTGAAAGACATGGACAGCTACTTTCTGGAACTCCCCCTGCCTAATAGGAACTGCCTTTAGCTGTCGAGGTCTGACTGATAAACCATACGTGCATGGTTGTTTGAGAGGGGAACAAGCGAGCAAAATGGGTCTATACCCTGACCCAGAGGCGCCATGATGTGCCTGCTTGCCCAGATCAATCATACCCCTGGTGCCTTACCCGAACAAGCAGTTAGCAAGGGATCACTTTGTGGTGTGGGAGAGTTTTCTTCCTTGGTACGGCAATTAAGCAAGTTCCCGCCTTACTTCATTAAGAGGAACGAGGGCGCAGCTACAAAGGTACTATCTCATAAATAAATGAGGAACAGTGGTCTTATCAGAAGAGTAGTTCTCTTTGAAAGGCAGGTCCTTTGGACTGTGTCTTCTTTTTTCCAATAGCCAGATTCAGAAGAGCTGTATGAATATGACTCCAACGGTTCCAGATACCAAACTATGTCAAACGCCTTTACCCGAACTGGTGTCGAGACCAACCAGGTTATTGAGCATTTCTTGATCCCACCTGTCCTGCATTCCCACTTTTCTTATCACTTCCGGCTCACCTCCGGGATGGGACATCGGCTCGTCTTTCAGAGACTACGCCTTGTCGGAAACCGGAGGCTTGAGACCTGTCCTTGAGGTCTTGAAAGATGCGACTTCTCACCTTTAAAAGAGGGATCTCTTGAAGCAGAGCTACAGAATCAGAATCCGATCCTAAATGGGGATTATTCACCGTAAATGTAATATAGTAGATAAACTTGTGGTTCAAGAAAGAGAAAGAAGGCAATGTAATAGCGCCTCCTCGGTGGAGTCAGAATTTCCTACGGATTTCAGGCGATGCTTCCAAAGACTCTTAGATGATTACCGATAGCGAAGTAGTATCCATGGATGACATTCGATTTACCTCCGGTGAGCTACCTGACCGCTTTTCACTACGACCTGCATAATAATATTCGCCAGAGAAGTTTCTTGAAAGAAGAATTACAGATTTGCTTGTGTCGCCTAGCTGAAACCGAATCATGTCTTTATCATGACTCGATGGTCTTACCAGAAAGAAGAGAGATAGGTTATCACACCATTTCGACATCTATGCTGACGACCATTTGGCTCAAGCATTTATGGACAAGTCTTTGCAGACTCAAGAGACCAAAACGTTTTGACAGTTTAGATATTCAAACACGTACGAAAAAAAGGTCACTGCATCAGCCAGTTTATCCTTCTTTAATAGAAAAACGAGGGTGGAATTCTCAACGATCTGAACTTATGGCTAATTCACAAGAAAAAGTCTTATTGATCGAGTTCAGTAGAAAGGAGCAGGTGAAGTCATAAGGACAAAAGAAGAAATATGAAGGGGAATCAGATCTATTTCCATCCAACTCCTCTGGCTTTCGAAGCAGGGTTCCAAACCTGTGCCTGAACCTTGCTCGTTTACAACCGGGAAAGACAAAGACAGGATTTATTAATAAAAAGCGAGCGGTGGATGAGCGGTAATGGCTGGGGAAGGGGTCAAGTACATCCTTTTGTTCTCAGTTCGTGGTCTCTCGAGCATCACTAACCAGTTCAGCTCGGCTAGTGGGCTTTTGTGTTCGTGCTTCATTATTGCAGGCCATTATTTCCATACACATACATAATTACGCCTTCACTATACTAATTGTGGTGCCGGCTCGGGCCGGATGGCGGAACCGTCATTCTTTTAGACAATAAAACCGCCCCGTTCCGCGACATAACTGCAGGCACGACTGGATTAATCCTTCGAAAATCCCGGACTGCGAAGGCGCCGCCCAGAGACGACGCGACAAGAAAAAGCAGCATCGCTGAAAAGCGGACGCCGTCCATCACTGAAAGAGATTGAGCTGCGGGCATCAAGGCACCGAGATTATATGCTGCTGCAGAAGCGGGGGGTGCATGATTTAACGGATCATCACATCAATATCTCGCCGTGTATCCTTATTAGTAGAGGTTGAGTCTCTCTTTACTTTTTTGGTCGGGCACATAGCAACAAGGGCGATGTCTTACTCCTCTACCTGTGTTACTGTATGGGGGAAGGGGAGCCCACCCACCTTCACCCCCGGATGGGTTCCAAACCTTGACTTTCCGTATTGGTCGCTCGGCTATGGGACAGATGCCTTGCTCCCTTGTTTCCTCTTTCTTGTTCCATAGGTTCAAGCCCTATCACTACTAATAGAATCTCTTCCTCAACTGCAAAACTGTCACAGTAAGGGTAAGGTAAGAAGAGGGTCTGATTCAAGCAGGAATGATAGACCTACTAACACTAATACTACTAATGGTATTGATCTATTGGAAACCAATGAGTACCACCAGTAGAGTATTGTGATTCATAAGACTACTTGGGCAATTATAGCCGCGCCTTCTTTTTCCTCTTGTCTAATGAGCTACTCTTTTTCTTGCTTTGGTACGGTCATCGTCGGGAAAGAAGAGAGAAGCAAGGTGCCGGTTGCCGACACTTCTGAACAATAATGCCCGAAGTAGATTAGTCAAAGGGGATCCTGACTGACTTCTTGGTGAAAACACAGAGTCAGGGGGCTGATCTTTGAATAGGAAAAAGAGCGGATCTGCAGGGTCCAAAATGAATTGGCTTAGTTGAAAAGGGCCTTGTTCTTTGGAAGATCTATCTCGTGTCTGGTACTGTCGCATTGTCGCCTAAGACGAGGAGAAGGGTGGACGTAGTTCAGGATGCCAATGCTTTCTGGGCTAAGGCTAGCTTTCCTAAGTACTGAAGCTGGCTGGCTATATTTATTAGGGCACGCCGAGGCCGCCCCAAAAGAAAAGTATACCTGCCTTGGGTATCCAGAGAGAAGACTACCCCAACTCTCTCAAGTCCTAAGCTCTAAATCTCCTAGATAGAGGGATTGCGGTTGTTCACTCAGAAAGAAAGCGGAATTACAGAAAGCTTTTTTCGGATCTCCCCGCTGAATGGTTGGACTGCCACAAAAGACACCGGTTTCTTCTGTCCATGAGAGAAGGCAAGAAAGTAGGCCGATGGATCACATCAGCGAAAAGATCTGTACGATCCTTTGAGCTTCCGCCGGATCCGATGAATCGGGGAAAGATCTCCTTCTTTAAACTCATCATCATCTTCCTCGCCTGGCGAAAAGGTGTTTTCTTTGCAGAGAATAGTTTGACTAGTCAGTAGGCGCTATTCAATTGCCCAACCTATGAACTTCTGCCGAAATGAGAATAGACATATACATTAATAAAGAGCCTGTCGTGACATTTTCTATTCATTTTTTCTATTCGTACTTGCTTCCGCTTCACTAAACGTAGTTGACCCAATTGCATCAAGCAGCGCCCTATTTAATAATGCAACTCAATCGAGTCCTTCCTCTTCTCCAGGATTGGTGTGGGGAATCAGCCACTAGAGGGGATAAATAAGACTCACTCGAGCAGGCCCCTTAATTGAAGTTCTTTCCTAGGAATAGGTATGAACCCGATGAACCTTTGGAGTAGCCCACTATCCTCTTTCCATGCATGAGGTAAAACTAAATCATCCAGATCTTCTTCCTTCCCTGGAGTGATTTGAAGCAGCACGTTCTTTCTTTGAAACCTCGTAGCCCGCCAACTTCGAGAAGGATCTCGTTCTTAGGGTTCGAACAATCAAAAGCTAGTCCTCGAAAAGTATATGTTCCCTTGACGAGAATGCAGCAATCAGCAAGTCGGGCACCATTGAAAGAGTATCGCTTAGATTGATGAAAGAATTTAGGGCCAAGGCCAAATACAAAGATTCCCTCTACCCCTAGAACTGGCGAATGTGTTAAGGCTGGAAAGGTTAATATGGCAGAAGAGTAATGGAGAAAGAGAGGAGCGTCAAGAAAGGCACTTGGGGGCATCCCCATCTTCCGAACTACACTTTTATTTTATAGGCACGAGCCACAGCTCTCAGCTTCTGTGGTACGTCTCTACTTCTCAAAGAAATTGGAGAGGCCTCGAACGCCAAATCAAGTCATTGACAGAATGGATTTCGATATAGGCTCTAGAATAGTCTTTCTGAAGAAAGACTGCCCGAGCACACGCCTGAAAGCAGCCTGACTTGAATAAGAAATTGTTTTTCCTCTTCTATATACGATTAGTGGCTTGCCACTCAGTTCCACAATTCAAAATTTCTGACTAAGAAACTGCTACTACTCAAGTTACCTCCTATACCAAATGCTACCCACGTTCAGTTCAAGCCGAGGAGAGCTTCAATCGAAAAAGCCTACTTATGCATCAGCTTTCCATATGCCGTACTCATGCTGTATTTCACAAGAAGGCTGCACTTGACGCTTTGCTGTCCAAGCTTGAAATGACCACCCGGCATGAAGTCGCTGTGAGAAGGCAAGGCCGTTAAGGTTCTGTCAATATTTTAACAAAGCATCCGTTCCTGGATCCGATACTAGCTTTTCACATGTTATAAAATGACTTGCCGAATCAAGATCTTGTCTGGCAAGAGGAAAGAAGGGAAAAGGAAGGGAAATAGCTGACTTATAGCTCTTTTATCCGGAAGAGGTAGAAGTCATAAAGAGTCTGATTCCGCCGTGGAATAACCGAGATCCCCTTGATCCATCAGGTCTGCAGTCGCTCAACCAAGAAAAAGGGAAAATAGGGTTCCAAACCTCTCAAGTCTCTTTGATATGGTGGGTTCACCCATCTGTTGCTATGACTAGCTCGCTTTCCCATAAATAAGGCGGCAAGGCAATTCCCTATTTATTAAATCTGCTTAAGTATCTAACCAACCTACCGAGAAGTAGAGGTTAAAGCAAGCAAGACCTTCTCTTGCTTCCCGGGAACACGAAGATTCGTAAAGAGTGCTAAAGGCAGGTACTAGTCCTTCCCCACTTCACTAACATTCAAGCATTTGGTTGGGGGGATCTAGAATCTTGCTTACGCTTTGTATTCGCATCAGGGCCAATTCAGTAGTCTGCTTTCTCTGAGCCACTAGTAGTTTAGCGGCCGAAGGAAGTGAACCCAGTACGGAGTTGTTCACGAATCCGTTTCAGGTTCGATTCCTTTTTTCAATGAAAATCCCCGGGAAATAGCAAACTTGTCTGATTTTGATGCTGCCTACAGAATGGAAATCAGATTTCAATCAAAAACACGGGAAAAACGCACTTTGATCAATTACATCCATCCTATTATGAATAGAAATCCGAAAACAACCGTTAGACAATATGGTTTTAGGGGAAAACGCGATAATGCACTGTCCTTCCTCTTTCCTATCTGGCTCTGCTGTTCGGACAGCTTCTGATATGCTAACAAAGATCCAACCGTTCAGATTGGTATATCCTCACTTCACGCATCTTCTCAATTACATCGACCCTGCAGCTTGCTTGAATGGATAAGCGACTCCCAAAGTTAGTAGAGCCAAGCAGAGGGATGGAGTAGGGGACGGTTGGTGAAAGTAGGCACGAGTGGAGAGGCAGGTGAGGAAGCGCAGGTGTAAAAGTCGAGTCTAGTATTTTTGCTTTCTTTCGTAGGCGAGTGAGAAGCGAGAGTGCAGGCTCGCCCCGAAAGCGAGCCGGGAGCGATCAAAGGCGATAAACGCTTGATTGTATTCTTGACTGATTCAATTGATAACGAGAGATAAAGGTACCCCCAAAAGGGGTTTAATAACTAGTAGTGGCGTGCTGAACTGAAAAGTCCGTTTTTTTAGCTTTCGGAGCGTAGATCGTAGCTCACTCCTGGGTATCTGCCCTCTGATTCGGTGGAGTAACTGCCCGCCCTGTATCTGGTGGTGCCTGTCTGGCTGGCTTCGGCTTGCTGAACGTTGTTATTATTCTTTTTAGGGTCTGGTGGTCTTGCTGCAGTCAGCGCTCGCCTCATTCAATCCCCACCTCTCTGTATTGCTAGCACAGAAGGCTCTCTCTGTTCTTACTACCTACGGGATAAAGCCAAGCTTTATTTACAAGCCTCCAGGGTTGGTTGTCTTACTCGAGGTTCTGCCCGCTCCATCGATATCTTTCTTACTACTTTCCTTGCCTTGGCAAAGTCTACCTGTACTTACGATTTCAAGCCTTTCCGAACGCCCGTTAGAACTGAACTTTGAAACCTGAACGCCCAACAACTTCCACTTCCACTGGGACTTGACCACCAACAGGCACTGGCTCACTTCACTACGCTCCGAAAGCTTCACCAACTGTGCAACGAGTGAGTTTAAGAACTTCAATTTCTGCTTTGCCTCATCTTTTGAACTAGATCCTGCCACATACTAGGTGGACCCGGTGGCAGAAAGTCTTTGGAAGCTTTCTCTTTAGGTAAGAATACTATCAATTGACTTCTACTCCATCTATCTCTCAATCCTATATCAGACAATCAAGACAATTCTAGTCTAGTAATCCCCAAAGCTAGAAAGAAGAAAGCCAAGACTGCATATCATCTGTTCCGGTGACCAAAAGGAAGCCGGTCAAGACCAGTGCCCTTGATCCGCTCTTGAAGCTGGTAGACACCTACGTCCTTGTGAAGTATAGGCAGGTCCAGATTCACTTGGTGGCAGAGGGACTTTCAGGAATGATTAACAACGCCTTCTGGCGCTCAGAAAAACCAGCAACAAGAATACGAGAATCAAGAGGCTATCTTTTTGAAGGCTTCTATTAAACAACTAAGTCACTTTCATTCCCTTGTAGTGGGTGAATCCCGGAAGCCCAGTAGCGCTACTTGAATGTCATCAAAAAGAATGCCCATCTGAGAAGCAGAACCGAATCTTCTTGCTGATGACAAAATACATTTGAATTTTTCAACCAACCTGCGATATGTCAGGTTGCATGAGGATCGATGGAATTTAGTTAAGATATGGAAAACCAGCTGAATTATGCCGAAGTGAAAAAGCACAGTTGCAGGACGAAGATCGCTGGCGCTATTTGCCCTGAATGCGCAGATCTGCCTGAATACGCAGAAGGTGTTCATTTCCTGTCTTGCTCTAGAGTGTCGGCTCCGATGGGATTGAACTTCAGTCCATCTGCCTTAGGTCAGTTGCACTAAGACTAGAAAGACTAAATCAGTCTATTGGGAACTAGAGGAAATAGAGACTACACTTAGATTGTCTTCCTCCTCTCCGGCTGTAAAAATGGGATCTATGATACCCCCAACCTCCTCAAGCTTCCACTCGTAGAGCTGTCTTAAAGAGATGCGGCATAAACAGAAGATTAAATTGACTGGGGCTTCCTCCTCAACTCTTGGGAAGATCCGAGCAAGGCAAATAGAAATGAATTCATTCGACCCGGGAAGCCCTGAGCTAAATTCATAACTCTTCCTTTGAGGATTTAGGGGATCCTATTGAGCAAGGGCACCATGAAACACACTTTTCTCTCAATGAAAGTAGTCAACTATTTTCTTCACTCCGTTCTTGCCGGATCTTCAAGCGGGTAGGTTGGTTTCGTTCTTCCGGTTCTGCGAATTGAAGCTGTTCGTGTGTGTGTACTTCATGATGAGCTACAAAGACTCTGCCCAATTTCGGTCTGTTCAGCCACGGTTCTGTGAAACTATTGGATGGTCTCTTGAGCCAATAGTTTCAAACTAATCTCTTATGAAGAATAACAGGCTCCAGTTAGTGATCATTGCCGCCAAGCCATTTCCCTCGGGTCCAAAAGAGCAAGGGTTGTCTTTTGTTCGACTGGATAAGACTTGAGGTGCTATAAAAAGGCGCTATCTCCTATTGAAGATCTCTAATGGTTCTAGTGGTTTAGAGTTGTCTCACCCCTTCCCCAACCCGAACAAGTAAGATCAGGACTTCTGCCACTTAACGCGTTAACTCCTCTTCATGGATGTCACGAGTCTATTGGCATAAGATATGACTCCAGCAATTCAATGGTCTCACTTGTGAGAGCTTGGGAAGACAAGATGATGATCAAGACATTTCAATTTGAATTAGGTATTCCGTGTCCAACTCTAAGCGACCTTTAACTACATCTGCATCTGATCATATATACGTTTTTTTTAATAAGTCAAAAAGGTCAATGCGAGACCTAAAAACATATCTCTCCGTGGCCCCAGTACTAAGTACGCTATGGTTCGGGTCTTTAGCAGGTTTATTGATAGAGATTAATCGTTTTTTCCCGGATGCATTGGTATTTCATTCTAGTTATTGATATCGAAAGCAATGAATTAGAGATACAATCAAATATCTGTGATTAATCCTCCCTCTTTTCTCTTCCCCCCCCCTTTTTTTTTTTATTTACAACAGCTACAGCGTTTATTTTTTATTACTTTATTGATTTTTTTCCCTTTTAGAGTTGGCTTTCCAAGATCGACGGATCAGCATTGAGATTGTCAGGCTCTGACAAGACCTCCCTATTCCAAACAGCTCTTAGTTTGAGCTAGGAGATGGGACAATACGCTGTTAGACCAGGAGTTTCAAACTGACCTTTAGGTTAGGGATCGGAGTTGCTGCTCGACCTTTTGCCAGTGTTCGAACATGAAGCGTTGCACTCCTCACATGTACACGTAAGGAGCCCATTAGAAACATTAGCAGCAAAAGAGTTAGCCTTTAAGTGGTCGTTTTAAGTCCATATAAATAGACATTCTTCTAGTCCGGATATCTAGAGCCTTTCTTCCCGTGCTTATACCGAGGCAAGGTTCGATCCAACGAAATAGCTCGATCTTGCGTACCCGCTTCCGGACCTTTCGAACCATTGCTTCCAAACCCCCGTTTACCCCTGCAAAAGCTTAGGGGCCTTGGGTCGTGCTGGTCTTTCTTTCATAATAGGGCATTCTTGGTCATATCGGGCTTTAGTCATTCCCGAAGATCCCAGGTATCAAGCATTACCCACTTTTCTCGAGCCCTTATCGATACCCGCATTGAGTCAAGTATTGAGCCAAGCTGCCGGACTCCACTTCCAAGCCCACCCGCAAACCCTAATACTCCAGTGGTGCTAGTCACAAACCCTATCAAGATCAAGAGCATTCATCTCAGGACAAGATCATTATATATCCCACTTCTTGATTCGTACACAAACCCACCGTATCGCACCCGCCGTACCACCCTTAACCTTTCCAGGTCGCTTCCTACCCGTATTCGTCAAGAGCATTTCCAAGTCTTATTCTATTTGTCCTACTCTTTATTGATTGGTTAAACCTCAGAAGACCTTGAACTCAGAAACCTACTCCCCTTTTGCCTGTTTTAGCTCATCGTTGGTTAACCACTGGTATTAGTCAATAGACTTATAGCCCAGTAGAGGAGAGAGTCTTCGATAGCTCTTTTGCACCATTCGTTGGTCCTTCAGAACCAAAGGAAGCTTTTGGCATTAGGCTGCAACTACGATCTAGGGCTCTTAGTACCTGCCTCCCGGCGCGCATACGCATGATAAGTCAAGCTCTGGTTCTGGCATTCCTGTGGAGAACAGGAAAGCGTGTGAAGTAGGCGTCTCGTCCAAATCCAAATAATCGTAGCCGGATGAGGTTTTTTTTTCACTTCCTTGATCTCTGTCCAGCAATTCACTATCCATTCCATTCCTCCCGAGAGGGAAAATCATCAAGCAGTAAGTAAACGCGTATGGTTCAAGACCACTCCAGAAATCTCCCGCATGTCCCGCTTTGATCGCAATTCTTTTATATCAAACCGGTCAATGTAGAGAAATCTTGGACATCCTCGAATGGGTTCACCAGGATCACTGGCAGTTCACCTGCCCCGCTTGCACCCGTTCTTTTTATTATTCTACCACCGAGCACCTCTTTTTAACAGCTTACCGTTGGTTTTTAAGGTTAAGGCTCTCGTCTCTTCTATATAGTAACGGATTTATCTGGGCAATCTTCTATGTCTTTGACAAAAACAAAACATGTATATCCAGTCGACCCTCTTTTGATAAGGGAGAAAGATCATGGGCGGCTAAAAGCGTGGAAAAAAAGCCTTGCTCTTCTAGTGCTTCCAGCTCCATCAGCCGTATACGCGGGCGTTCATTCTTAAACTTAAAGGACGGCCTCGTCGCACTCTTACCAGTAGGAGAGGTCCCTCGGTCAATAACAAGACCGCTGGTCAGGAAGTCCCCTGAAGAAGCCTTTTGTTTGCTAGGGGACGAGAAGTGGAATACGTGATCTTATTCCTGGGGATAAGGGTTGGACCCGGTAATAGTTTCTTGCCCGAAAGCGAGAACCCATCCCGGTAAGGTTAATAGTTTGATTCCTTACGATATGAATGATCTTGTTCCCGATATTAAATAGACCAATAGTCTTCGCCTGCATGTCACCCAAGGCCTAGTGCAGGTGGTGTTTGAACTCATTTTATCTATCTTCCTCATTTTCCGGGGAAGAAGTAAGGCTTTAGAGTGAAAGAGCGAAGAGTTGCTCTTGCTATTGCTTGGGTAGGGACGAGGGTGTGGGTGAAGTGAGCCGAAGAGAGAGCGGCTCTTGCTATTGCAAGTTTTTGTTTAACAGCTAGCCTGCGTGTTAGGAGTGCAACGTTAGGAGCGCAGCGAATGGCTTTGCTAGTCTAGACTAGCCCTCTATGCCTTATTACTAGTGTATTGGTGCTTATGAGTTGATAGGCTTGTGGCTGTGGTAATTCCTATTTCGTTTGCTAAGCGATAGCCAACCCACCTACAAGTAGGTGAAAAAAGGAAGAAATTGGAATCACTATCCCAGAGAAAGAAAGAAGATTGACTGGCCTGGTGTCAGGTAAGGAAGAACGCCGCTGCGGCATTGGAAGGTAGTGCATCCCCTCTTCTATTGACTATAGAGGAGCAGCGTAAACGACCATGGAAAGATAGATTTCTGATGCTAACTCCCCTTTAAATAGTTAGATCGGGCCTGGCGAACTACCATTGATGGATTGAGGCTGGCATACGGTACCATTTCACGATCGATTTCGGGAAATCCCTTTTGATAGATCTATTTGGATAGCAAATCCAAAATAAGTAAACAAAAAGGCACCTTTCCAGGTCCTGTAATGGTTTCGCTTTGGTTCGCTTACCCATGCTTTTGTCGTGCACGCCCGTAACATGAACATTACACATGCAATTGCTGTACACATGTACATTTATTGAAATCTCGAGAAAGAGAGTTCTCAAGAAGGCGGACTAAGAAAAGTCTTTCAAAGAAAGGTAGCGGCAGCAGAGACAAAGGTGAGTGCAAGGGCGGGATAGAGACCTTTTATACACTGCTGTAGGGTAGTACACCCATATTCCCCAGCAGCTGCCGCGTAGGGTTGAAAAAAGAAGGAAAACTTCGATGGCGATCAATGAATTTGATTGCCTCGTAGCCCGGTTTCACCACTCCTTAGCGAGTTAGACGGTTAGGAGGCGCACCGAGACTAGTGTTGGTTGGCCGAGGCAAAAGACAAAGGCCTGTCTCGTAGGTGTATTATTCTACATTTTCCCAAAAGAACATTCATTCATTTCGAAAGTGTATCGTGAAAGTGTGCCATGAGGGATTGGATCTCTAGATTGGCTGAATTCCCCTTTCGGGGTTAGAAAAAGGAGCTGCTGAACGACAGCTTTTAAATGTCTTTCCTGCTTTCTGTCGATCAGTTCAAAACAATGAAAACCAATCACTCGGAAAGTCAGAAACTCCTCCTTTCTTCTCTGGCTAGAAGAATGTTAGATCGACTGGCTCACTCTTTCTGGGAAAAGGAGATCTCTTATGAGACTTTTGAGTTGTCAGATTGGTATCTCTCAAATAGGAAGGAAATAGGCTCTAAACGAATAGGCTTTCATCTATACTTAGCGTAAAAGCTGCTCCTTTGCTTATCGTATCTCTTGGGGATCAATAGAGCTAGGTCACTTCCCACACTACTGTGTGTCGAAGTACTGCAAAATAGATAAAGAGAAAAAGTCAAGTACTCATTGAATGTGTTAAGTATATAGCTAGACTCGTTGGAAAATCTTCCAGATGATCCCGAACGATGTATTTGATTTTCTGATGAAGGCTTGAGGCTCGAGAGACCTGCAGAATGAACCCACGGACGTCCTAGGAGAAAGTTGTATGTTTCAGGGATGTCCAGCACTTGAAATTCCACCTCGAAAGTGTAAGGCTTCCACTGGTAAATCGATGTCACCGAGAATCTGCCTCTTCGACCCATCAAAGGCACGAATTGTAATGTCGCTGGGGCGGATGGTTCACTCAAAAATTCCTAACTTCATAATAGTGACCAATGGACATACGTTGATGGCTGAGCCATTATCGATCAGCACTCTTGCTACCACCATTTCATTGCACATTACTTGGATATGTAAGGCCTTATTGTGTCCCGTACCGGGAGCTCATCATCAGAAAATGCTCAAGTTTTCCATTCGGTCGGAAAGGGCTAACTTCCTTAGCTGCCTATGAAGGGGACTACGGATTAGCCTGTCTGTTAACCGGAAGTAAGAACTCAAGCTCCTAGCTTCAGAGCTCATCAACAGCTATAGAACTCTTAGCTACTGAGATACGAGAAGAGAAAATGCACTTTTGCATCTATATAAAACGTAAAAAGTATGATTCCAGATGTGCTCTTACGAGGGAAAATTGGATTGCTAACTTTCACAGCTATGTCAGACGTAAATTCATCGATCTGCAAAGACCATTTATTAGGGAAATTCCACTTTGAAACTTTCCTTTACTTCTTCTCCTTGACTATTCATTAAGGGCGAGCTCATCTGCCCCTCCCCTTTCGTCTGTTAAGGTCAGTAACCCTTCGAAATTGGGCCCTTCTTCTATGAATCGAGCTGTGGGTTCTGTTGTTGCTGGGTCTTTGTCTTCTCTTCGTGAGAAGGATTCTGAGCCTACCTCAGAGGAATTTTCCTGATGATCAACCGGAAAGAGATACTGGCGTACAATAGGAATCTGCCTGCGCTGCGGAACGAAGAGAGCCTAGGTAACGAGTGTTAGAGGCAGGGACAACAGGTGTTACTCGAAGCATTCGTTCTTGCTTCTCCAGTTCTTTCGTATTCTCATTGGTTTTGTTTTTTTATCTGATAAACTGGGAAAAGCTGGAAGAAAGAAGGAGCTTTTTGAGTTGCTTATGACTACTATACGCTACGCTATTAGATGGCAGAGGAATTGTTCCACGTTTCAACAAGAAAACGAAAAAGAAAAATTCATATGTAGAGTCAACGTGCTCGATGATGGTTGTCCAGTAACATGTCAGCTTACCAGGTTCTGTCACAAGAAGCTGGAATCAATGTCTCGGTTCACACACAAATAACGTCGGGAGTTTTCCCCAATAATCTCGAGAATCGGCATGAGATGAACGTGAGATTGAGGTTGCACAAAGTTAGGAACCGGATTATCATTCGTAGCAACCAGCTCCCCAATTCGATAAAATCAAAAACATAGTTGGGACCCAAGACTTTTGCTCAAGAGATCCCGAATCACGAAACTCGTACGTAGCGTCCAGGTGAGATGCTCGGGTTGCTCAGTAACTGTCTGTTTACCACGCTCTGCCACCACAGGTTCCACGAAGCATCGTAAGAGAACAACGAATCGACAAGCGGACAATTGTTCCGAAGAACTTCGACCAAGAAATGCATAGGTAGTGTGAAAGCGTTCAACAAAGCATTCTCTTTCCGCATCGGCCCCTAGAATCCTGTGACAGAAATTCAAAAAAAAACACCAGATGTGGTTCGTGGTTTTGGTCAATGTCACAGACCTACGACAAACAAGAAAGCCAGACCTTCCAACGGCCCTCCGAAGGATCCAATCTCACGCTCCTAACGACGAGAGAGTTGAGTTACGGGTTTCGATTCATCGTAAGATAAGAGCAGAGAGAAGACAATCAACTCCTAGTGAACCGAGAATCAAGTCCACTCTAGGCTAAGGAGAAAGAGAGGCATCAGATTGCTTCTTCCTTCTTGAGGGGCAGTCTAATAGGGAAGCCCCGCTTTTAGGGAAATGCTCTTGGTCTGCTTTCGATGTGGTCAATTCCGTCCTAGCTGTCCGGTCTGCTTGTCTGAAAAGGATTCAATTCCTAAAAAGTGGTCCAAGGTACTTCGAATCGAATAAAGGTGTGAGCGAGCGAGCTTATATGTGCCGCCATTGACATATGGTCTGGCCATTTCCTTAACAGAATTTCAATCGTAGGTCCCCTCGTCCGGCTATCCCCTGTGTCTAAGTCGAGTATTCGATTCCCTCTAGGCTATTCCGTACGTAAAAAATGACCTCTCGTGGTCCGCCGGCTGTGCTTTTCATTCTGTTTTATCTTCGACCGAGGTCCTATCCTTCCCTGTAATGAGACGAAGGAAGCGAAGCGGGCTGCTTGTCTTGCCTCGAGCCCATAGAGAGGAGAAGCGCTTGAGGCTCAAGAGACCTTTTCACAACCTTTCTCTCTCTCTCAACCCTCTAGGAGCCGAGGAATCGCCCCTTACTCTATCTATCCGCCTCAAGAACGACTTCCCCCTTGGCGCCAAAGAGACTTATTTACAAGATGTTCTAAATCGCTGATGAAAGGAAGGGAATAGATATATTCGAAAGGAATTAGATAGGGGGTGGAAAGATAGCTCGCAAGACTGAGAGGTTTCAGAGATCTCATTCTTCCTGTAGGCCCCCCTCAATGGCATTCCGAGGTTAGGAGCGAGGGAAGTCTTCCACGAGACGCACTCTTTAGAGAATTGGCCTTTCAACGATCGGAATCGGCGGCCATTGATTCATTAGATAGAGGGACCATTGGACTACTGACTACCGGGGCATCCTCTAATGAGCAAGCACAAGCACTAGTACACACGCATTTGCCCGTTAGGAACTGTGACTCAGAAAGCAGAGTCAAAGAGTAGTCACCTCGTTTTAGCAAAGATCCAAGCAGGTCTGGGGCGGCGAAAGCTTCTACAGCTGCACAAGGGAGGGGCGTGAACTCCATTTTTGACTCTTTCTTTTTCGCCCGGCGGAATTACGATAGGTAGAGAGCCCTTATACGGGAAGGAAACCTTTTTGTGGTATAGCCCTTGTGATTATGAAAGAGTTCAGATTGCACCTACGACCTATAGTCTCTCTAGCCTTTCCCTTTCTTCGTTCTATCAAAAAATCCCCCTACCTCTACTCATTTAAGCATGCCAGCCTTGATTGAGCCTCACGGAGTCAAAACTACTTGAGTGCTCAACCTTTAAATTATTGGTTAATAAATATCATTTCTATTTATTGACGAAGGCTTGGATGAGTATGAAGTCTTGCATTCCCTAAGTGGCTTGAACGACCAAGATTTCCTAAGTTAGAGTAGACTGTACCTGCATGCGGGACTCATAAGCTATCCAAAAGACTTTAACCTTCTTAATCGACGGTCCTAAATAGAGAACTTTCCCACCTTCCAAGTAAGGATCATAGCTAAGTGGTCGACGAAGGTGAAATAGAAAATACCACGCCTGAAAGAAACTAATTCTTAGAGCATTGCTTGGAAGAGTCTACTAGTTGTAGTCATGAATTCCCAAGACTAATGGAATAGCCCGGACTGCTTCTCTTACTCGAGCTTACAGAAGGCTAAAATGGATTATCTAAGCCTGGTCGGCTTCTCCTTCTATCTACATATTATCCATCCTATTTCTGAACTCGAGGTAAGACCGCTTCTTCTTATTAGATACATGTAATTCGGCAGCTCAGGAAGAAGGCTATTCTTCGCACCCAGGCTAGCGGAGCCGATAAGCTACTGTATGAGTTACGGTAGGAGCGGGAATGGGATATTGAATGGTAAGTAGGCTTCCTTTGCCTTATCTCCCACTGTCTTTCTTTTCTCCCTTCTCCCGTCTTAGGCCTATGCTTCCTATACCGTATGCTCCAGTAAGAGATCAGTCTGCCAATGTGGATTGCTATTCGTCATCTTTTATTAGCATTCCAAACCTGATCGCTAGTCTGGTTTTTATAGTCATAGGTATGGACCAGGCCGTCCCACGCGCTATAGGGCTCATGCCGAAATCCACATTAAAAGTCCTTGCTGTACTGAGATTTCCCTCTGAGAGAACTTCATATCCGTTTTTTATTAATCAGTAGGAGTGTGCAGAAAGAAAAAAGAGTAGGTAGAGAAGCGTTGTTCGGAGCCTACGCAGAGTCAGATAAGAAGTAGGGGGCAAAGTGACGCAAAGGTCTTTCTCTTATTCTACTACTGAGACGGGAAGACTTCTCGTTCTTAAACTACATGTAGGTAGAGGGAAGGAGGTGTAGGGAAAAGAGCCGGCGATAGGTGGTAAGCGCATTCCTCGTAAGGTCTACTAGTTCTTTGGTTGGGGCCTATAGTATAGGTAGAATAAAGGACTACAGTTCCCACCGTAGAAGTACTATCATAAGAAGTCGCCCTCTCGGATGCATTATCTATCTAAAGGGGGGTGGATGGGATTCGAACCCAATATTATTCCGCGACCCCTCTACGAATAACAAGAAAACTTTTAGATTTTCTACAAGCTTCGCCGCTTTTCAAAAACTATTTGCTTGCAACGCCTCTTACGGAAAAAGGGACTTTTCCACTGATCAGCATGACTTTCTTTCTGATAGGAGTTCGCACCTTAGCTTCTATCTATCCTCAGGGAAGGAACTAGCCCTACCTATTAATGGCAAGGAGTGAACCCGCCTGACCAAGAGCAGAAGGACTTGTCATAGTGGATAAGGACTGCTTGATGAGAGGAGCTATCACCGGATCTTTATCGATTCATAGTCCCGCTACTAGCTACTAGACTGAAAACAAGAACTTTACTTCGGCGATAGAGGAGAAAGGGAAGGAAGAGAAAGAGTCCCGTGCATCGTCTTGAGACAGCTTAGGCGACCAGTCAATTAGACAGGGAAATGAAAAAGCAAGGGCAGCCAGCTAGATCTGATGAATAGTCCCGAGATGAGTGATCGCCCGCGCTTTCAACCGTAGGAGTAGGAAATTCTCTTAGTTGAGCTTTTGTATAACGAGACAAGCAGTTCCCAGCCTGTATTTAGATTAGATAGTGGCAGATAGTTGAAGGAAACCTTCTCTAATCGGGAAATCCCTCTGAAAGCCTTCTTTCCAGCGGAGAGCAAAGCAAGCAAGTCCATCTTTTCGGGTCTTTGGGCAAGGCCCCACCCAAGGAACTGAGAGCATGAACTCCCCAACATCGGGAAAGAAGCATAAAGGGAAATAAAGTAACAAAGTCGCTTGCCCCAGAGGAGCCTAAAGCGATTCGACTAGTTGAGTTGGAAAGGGGCGGATCGCAACTCAATTGCTTGTGAAATTGAAGAGCGTAAAGCAACTTGGCCGAGAGGGTAAGGAACGAAGTAACCGAAGGTGCAGTGTTCATCGGCTCCTCCCCCTATGGGGGAGTGGCTTTCAGCTCCTTCACTTCATGCCTTTGATAGAACGGAGATGAGAATTAGGCTGCTGTTGAAAAGCGTCTGCTAGCGGAGTTAGTGAACTCTTTCTTGAGGAGCGGGTTCTATCCCCCGAGTCATGGGTTTAAGCATATACAAGGCAAAGGCCCCCAATAGTTATCTTTCATACCAGGAAAGACCAGATTAAAATCACGCCAGAAGAAAGCACTACTGACTGATCAGGAAGGGCCTTTGAGGAATTCCGGGACGTTGTCATCTCCTCGTTTGACTTCTTTGACTGCTCCTGCTACTCCAAAATGGGCTGAGACTCTGAAAGCGTCCTTAAGAAAGATTCAAACTTCCCTCTCTTCAAAGGAGCCGCAACTATTGCATTAGCTGGGGCTGCTGTCGCTGATATTTGTTGCTCTAGAAAAGCACGAGATGAAGCTTTTTCCAAGTCTTGGAAGCAAAGGCATGGGAGTTGCAGTCTGACCGCTCTGCCTAACCCAACCCGAGAAATTGCTTATATAGTGGTAGAGATCACCTCTAGTTAGAATCAATCAGCGCGGGGGTTCACAGATGGAGCTACGAGTTTGAGGTTTGATAGACAGACGTGGACCTGCTATCCTTATTTCTTTCAACCCACCACCGGATATTATCCTATATAATCTAAGGCACCGGTCTCGCGTAAACCTGTATCGACTACATCTGCCCTTGCCCTTTTGCTCGGTATATTGGATCGGTATCCCCCGGTGTTTTGAGAGATTCGTCCAACTAGAAATCTCGTAAGAGTAAGATAAGAAGGTGTCTTCATTCAAGCAAGTGAGATAGTGTCTCGTGAAAGGAAGGAGGCCACCAAACAAAGGGGAAAGAGAGTGATTCAACCGGGTGTATCACCCCAAATCCAAGGGAAGGGGAGCTTAGCGCTTTCGAGATCGCATCATAGCTTATAGTTTCGTATCCAGGCACGGGAATCCACCCGCCCCTTCTTAAGCTTAAGACCCTAGCGCCTTCAATTGATCCTTTTTGCATCTTATATATCGACGAAAGTTAGCACCTGAATTTCCCTTCTGAAGAGTGCCTTCAGATCAGACTTTTTGCATCTTATATACCGGTGATTTTTAAAACCCTTCCTAAAACTCGACATGGAAATCGGACAAGAAATGTCGTAAGAGAAGAAAAGGAACGAGGAAAAGAATCGAAGAAGAAGAGAAGTGAATCAAAAATGAAGCGTGAACAGAGTTGAATCATAAGATCGAGTTTCATCCCCAACTGAGGAAATGTAATTGTCAAGGTCGGTAACCTGTGGCTACCTCAGGACTATCTGACTACACGGATTACACTGACAGTTATAGTTAGAAAACCTATAGCGCTTAACTGCGCGAAGTAGTCATTGGAAACAGTGCCTGATTTAATCCTGCCTGTTCCAGGCTTTGAAACTACTTGATTTAGGAGTCGGCTAATAAATTACAGCTAAAAGTAGCAATTTACGCCAAAAAGACGGGGTTTATTGAACTTGTGAAGATTCAACACCAGCTCTACGAGTGGAAAACGTCAGTTACTCCGTTCGCTTTGCTGCTCGCCCTGGTTCGCTAGGAGCTCTTCTTGCACAACAATGAAGTTGCTCTATACTAAAAAAGTCGTACCCTGGTGGGCGCAGAGTCAAATTACTCAAACATAGCATAGAAAAGATATACCTGGCATTTGTGTTTGCAGTACAAAAGCTCAGACACTATCTCCTTGAACATACCGTTCGGCTCATATCGAAAGCAGATCCGCTCAAGTATTAGCTTTCGAGCCTTTCTTAAAGGATAAGTACCAAGAGGTTATGGATTATCCAAATGGTCCATGATGTTTCCCTAATGTTGTAAGGCAAAGGACAAGCGTTGGCTGATTTCTTGGCAGCTCATCCAGCCTCAGATGACACTCCTTTGTCAGATGATCTACCTGATGAAGAAGTTTTATATGCTAAAGTGAAGTTCCCCTGGGAGATGTACTTCGATGGTTCATCCAGGAGCGGGGGCAGGGACGAAAGCAGAGCTAGTGGTGGCCAAGTTCGAGAACCAGTAGTAGATTGAGTTCCAGATAGAGATTATGTTTCTCCAATAGAAGAACCTGTTTTAACGTAACAACACCGCCAACCGCTAGAGAGGCAGTTCGAGATGCAGCTAACTAAGAGTAGCGGATTCAGTTGTTTATCTTGAACCAGTCAATGTATCAGTCGCAGCATTCCTTCCAGGAGTAGCCAGGGTTGATTTTTAAGTTGATCCAGCACTCCTTATCCGAGTAACTTACCCCTCACTCAAGTTTTAGTGGCTATTGCTTTGTAAGCATCCGAACCAATTATAGTCTCAGTTAATGATGCCAGTGAACCAGCACAAATTGATCGAGTTTACCTATAATGGGACGCATCTCTTCCTAGCCCTATTGAGTGACTTTCTTCCAGGATAGCTGGATTGAAAACCTAGCTCTATCTATAACTATAAGTATAAAGCCCGTCCCTCCATTCCATCCGCACGTCTGGAATGAGATGATCTAAGTTCTAAGTGCCGACCTTTCTATCCTACTCGCTAGGTTCTTTGTTTTTGTCATTCCTATCCGACTAGTAGGAAGCTAGTAGTCTATGAAACTAAGAGAATAGATAGAGCGTCAAGCGCAACCGATATCATCTATCATCCGATCTTTTTTCTTCCTTCGACCACTTCACCAGGGCCAGGGATTTGAATCCTGTACTTAGACCTGTGGCTTGAAAGAAGAGCTTCTATGCCCCGATATCTAATCTAGCATTTAATGTAAACTACCCTTTCTAATCACATGCCTTAAAAGGTCTTAGAACCGTCCTAGGAATAACATACCGAAATAAGTCAGACGCTCCTGAACGCCCACCCCTGAGAGCCAACAAGCCCGGTCACTCTGGCAAGGCAACTCCTAAGCTAGGCCTCAATCTTTAGCTGGCTTTAGCTTCCCTTTTCGTTGAGTGTGAAGAAGAAGACTCAGCTGAACCCCAAGATCTGGAACTAGATCCCATGTCACTCCACCAATACAATAAAGTAGAAGATTCATGCATGACAGCCAATCCCTTGAACTTCACTCCTCTGACAGGCAATCCCGCTCACTCCTATCTTTGAGTCAATCCTTCGACTTCTAGCGAGGAAGTCTCTTGTTAGCTACATCCGCCTGCACCCTGCGGGGCTAGTTACATAAAGAGAAATGCACTTGTGCTCCTCATCTAACTTCACTCTAGTTTCGGCTTGAGCGAGGGTTACCTTTCGATCGAATAGGCCAGGATAGCTGACCATGAAGGAACTTGCTTCCAATCGCAATGTCAAGAGCAACCCGGGACTAGGGAGTCCTACTCTTAGCAACAAAGGAGAGAGATTAACGAAATAGTCATGCTCGTGCAAAAGAAGTTCCTTCCTACTTCCGACTCGCTACTGCCTCCGAAAGACAGACTTTTGCAATCTCAATGTCGGGAACTCACCTATTATAGTATAGGACCAGGCCAGGTATAATCTGATTGTAAAGAAAGAAACTGCACCTCCTTCGACTACCTAAAAGAAAGGAACTCACCGGAAAGAAACTTAAGAAAGCAAACACTGGAGGTCTTGCCTGGGATGTTTTCCACCTTCCTCCCTGGGATGGATTTTGTAATCGAACATAAATGACACCTCCCCGAATACGAATAATGGAACTCATCGGAAATGTGCGGGTGAGATCTGCTCCTTCCTGGTCTTCTTGTTTATAGATATTCTTTCTTCCTCTGCCCAATCCAGATCTGAAATACTAGATATAGCGACACCGCTACAGAAAGACTAGTGCAACTGCTTCATACGTGCATAACCCCGCTCCCACTATGGATTCGTAAGCTCCAACTACTGACTCATCAGTTAGGTTTAGCTTTCTCCGCAATGATCTGAGCTCCTTTTTCTCGTCCCAAAAGGTTCTCTGTGTATCTTCCCTCGGATTCGGTGGAGGAGAGAGTGTGAAGAAAGAGGCGCTAAGAAAGTTCTGTTTGACCAGACTACTATGAAGAAAGCTCTATCCGTGTTTACCAGACAAAATAGTGGTTTTTCTCGACTGTGGTGGCACAGAAGGGGCTCTGTTCTTACTACGCTACGGGAGAAAGCCAAGCCAGGTTTCTCCTAAAGAGCTAATGGTTTATGTCGGTCTAGCCGAGTTAGTAGAAGTGCCCGTAGCAGACAGTGCCTAATCTTATATAGAGTTGGATTCTTTCCTGCCAGTGCAGTGCTGCCATTGGGGTTGCTAGCCATATAGGTTTAAGCCCTAAGTTAACCCTCCCGATCTTATTTAGCGCTTGTGTAAGTGTAAGCGAGAGAGGAAGAAAATCAAGAGTTACGCTTTCCTGCCTCAAATGCTTACTTGGAAAAAGATAGAGCTTTCAAGGCACGGTAACAAGCGCTTACCAATGTACTCGCAGGAAGACGGACTAGAACTCGATTGAATGAATTGATCGGAAACTCACACTGGATGGATTTCATTTGTCCTTGCTTTCTTGCTTACTGGATAATTGGCAACTGCCATTAGAGCTGGTAGGGAACTTGCACTGGAAAGAGGCTAGATATGTCTTTGTATATGAAATCCACTCACTGAAGACTAATAAGAGGGAAATTCGATATCCTCTACCTTACGGTTGAGAACTTCTACCCTAGGAACATTTCAGTCTCTCTTTTGCTTGACTAGGAGCTCTCCTGATAGTTGCTCTTCAGCTTTTTTTCCTTGGTCTACCCGGGGTCTGACTTTCAAGGCGATCGGAGATGTTGGAAAGCAAGTGTGGGTTGTAGGGGTACGCGTAGTTGAATAAGGACTTTCGGATCTGACCAGATTCCTATACGAGTACTTCCCTTATATTTACTGGAAAATCTATTTCCTTTCCGGCTAGACCAAGGAACCGAACCGGCGTCTTCTAGGTGTACAAACTATACTCTCGCGCTCGATGGACATACTAGAGAAAAGAGGCAAGCGTTCTAAGTTATTTACCCGTCAAGGACTTTATGGCATGCTTCCAACGACTCAATTACCTGAAGACCTTCGAAGAAATGGGGAATACGATCGCTTTCTCCGGCACTGTCTATTGGTGCTGGAACGTTAACTAGCTAGAGAAAAACTATCTTTACAGGGCCCTACTTTCTATCTCACACTCGGGAAAGAAATAATCTAATAAAGAGAGCGGTCTTCAATCGAAAGAGAAGAAAGGCCTCTCGGGACTGGTTGTGCTTGGTTCTAGCAGGTCCTCGTCCTTTGGTGCTGTCTTTCCTGTTTTTGCAATAACCGGTCTGTCTGGTCTTTGTTGGTGAATGCGTAGACGCTCTTATTAGTGCCTACTGGATTGACTGCTTTACTGCTGTTACTGTTCTCGACTCAGCTGCACATTCATCGTATAGAATAGTATGCCACACTGTCCTTTCCCTCTTAGTGGTCTTATAGTAGAGTGAGTGATCCTCGGGTAGTTATCTATGAGTTGAAGCAGCTAGCCTAGAGTAGCTACTGATCTAAGGGAGCGGAGGTTTGTTCCTTCCAGCTTACAGAGAATTGCTGTTGATGAGCTTCCGTATTTATAGTTATAAAGAGAGTTATCGGCCTCTTATCGGACAAGCTAAATTGAAGCTTTAGGAGCGGACCTACGTCTAGAAGAGAATCCCGGCTAAGCCGATGGGAAAGGTATAGTTACGTGTGAGAACTTGTATACTAAAGAAATCACATGCATTAACATACCAACTTGGATCGTTACCGGAATGTCTGTCATCAATTGAACTCTTAACTGACACCAATCTGTGCTCTCGCCTAGCTCTGAACGAGAAAGAAGTGCTTCCATTCATCTCGATTTGGGTTTTTTCGTACCATATTTGGATCTCCCTCTTCTTCCAACGAAAATCACTTCTCACATTTCCTCGCCGAGGTGTTGTAAATGCGAGTTTACAAAGAAATGCCGTCGGTAGTCCTTTCCGCTCAGTCCTTCCTTTCGGAATAGGGCTCCGTTCGACAGTCAAATCGGCCAATTGCAGTAAGCGGATTTAGGGCTTGCTTGGGTTAGCTTCCAAACCTTCCTCTCTCTTACGGGAGAGCGTCTTCAAACCTCACCTGGGCGATCAAGTCGGTACAGGTCATACAAGAAAGAAGAAGAGGATAAAGTCCCAGGAAATGGGAAAGTCAGGCTATCAGCAAGCATGAAACGGATTCAATCGCCGATATCACAAGCTAAGGATGGATGTAATTCAGGCTGCTTTCTTTCCGTAATCGGATATGAAGCAGCCTACTCTGTACTATCACTGGCCAATGAGCGGGGAAAGCATTGATTTGGTTCCATCAGCTAACGCCACTCCGAGCAGAAGAGTCGTAAAGTTCTGTTACTGCAGCATGTTAGTAGGGAAGGCAAGGGATGAAGAACATTCCCACAGGCGGGACAGCTCAAAGCCAACAATAGAAGTCGGAATAAGCGGTTAGGCGGCTAAGAAAGTCATCAGGTAGGTAAGCAAGCCGCCCTGGTGCCAAGCTAAGTCCCAAGCTAAAGACAAGGATCACATCGATAAGAGAAAAAAAGCAAAGACCTCCCCTTTTTTTTGGGCCTCCTTCCTTGAGCTTGAGAAGAGTGAAAGCAAAATAAGAATCTCGGACATGGATTTCTTGCCTAAAGAAATTTCCATTGAACCTCAATGGTTTCGACCCTGGTCTTGAATCGCACCTTAGGCTTCACACTTGGACTTGCGCCGGCACCTTTCAACTGGCTAGAATAGTTGGGATCGGAGGCTTCCTGACGAGCTGCAATGGCATACCGCATAGAAAGAGATGGCTTAATAAAGACTTCCAACGATATGATATTGGGAAAGTTTGCATTGCCGGAGCAGCACCCTTGGCCTATGGTTTAGGGAGTCGGCGAGCGGCAGTGAGGGGAAGGGCAATATTAGTTTAGGGAGTCAAATCAATTATGCAATTCCCATTGAGTCAAGTATTCGTTTTGGGAAGGAGAGGTGGTGTTCATTTGTTTTCTTATTAGGCCAAGCAACTAGCTAGTTTCCCGAGTGCAGTTTCCATATAGGATTTCCCCTGATTGATCCGATAATGCCCACGCAGCCGCCCATTGACCCGTTGATCCGTTCCTCACTAAAATAGACTACGTAGTGAATAATCGAATAGAATCTTAATCACTTTTGAGAGCAGCCAAGTCAACTCGATCAAAGAGAGGCCCTACGACTTCTACTTCTATTGTTTGTTGGTTTTTTCCCAGTGGAAGAAGTTGGTGGCCTAACGGCACGAAAAGAAAGGACTGCAACAACCTCCTATAAGGAACCATATAAGGCTACCACCGATACTGAAAAAGAGACAGCAACCCTCTACTGCTAGAGAAAGAAGGGCTACGGAATTGTAAAGGCGCTATGTAATTGCCCTCTCTCTCGGTCTCGGTTCTCCCTCGGTGTCGATCGAGCACTCTCTGGCTGGCATCAATCCCTCATTCCTGGTGGCAGGAAGCCTTACTCCGACCCCCTTCCTTAGCGGGTTAAAGAGGTGCTACCTAGCCCACACCTACTTAGAAACGAACCCTGTCGGTCGACTACGGCTGTGATTCCCTTCGGCTTGGACTCCGCTTTGACATCCGAAAGCACCAACCTACTTTCGAAACAAAAAGAGGGTAGTTGGAGTCTCACCACAGTCGGAACAATAACAATGTAGAATACGGGTATTTGAGTGACTAAGGTGGTCTAGAGAATAGGGCTCATTAGACTAGAAGGGAGGAATGAATACACGCTTAGACCTTGCGGCGTCTGACTTTCCTGTTTTACTGCTTCACTCTTACACTTATTTATTCACCTGCAAACTTTCTGAATTCATTGAGGTAGGCTCCAGAAGACATATAATAGATAGATGTTGGGTAGAGTAGGATATCCGTCTTGTCTTATAAAGTAGATAGACTGCCTTTACTTTACCGCTAGTGCTCTTTCATTGACTGTGTAGGATTGAGCTTGAACTACAAGAATGCACCTGCCAACTCCGATTGCTTGTGCTTATTACCACTTCCTCCTAGTCCTCTTCCTTGCTTTACAAGCCTAAAAGGGCTTTCACATCAAGGACTCTGTCCTCTTTGGACCAACTTGAGTATCTAGTAGAGAATCTTGCGATGATTGGTCGATCGGGCCACGTTGCTTACAAAGAAATGTCTTTTCTCACTGGTACGATCGCGATCGATCTCATCAAATGCGTTTTCCGCAATCAAAATGCCAATCTAGCCTGTGTTTGCAGGCTGTCGGTGTCTGTCTAGGTATCCCCTTTCTTTTGGTGGTGTAGTGAGTCCAGCGGGCCAGGGCTTATTATTGAGAATGTAAAGAACTTTTATAATAATACGATTCAAAATAGATAATGTTAAAAGCACGCATAGACGCACTAATGCTAAGGCAGGCGCGCATAGCCCTTTCTACTGTGGAATTAGTCCTAGGTACCTAGCCTCGATTCACGTCGCAAATAGCGGATAAGGCGCATCTTTCTTCTTCAGTGCCAGGCAAAAACTCATCCTTCACTGAGAAAGGGAGCGGAGTCACCTCCGGATTCAATTAAATGATTTGGGAGCTCATACCCGGAGAGACTAAGACCTACCGGTTATCCGCTTTCATGCTACCATTGAGCGGACTTTCTTATAAATAAGAAGAGAGATATCTATCGGATTGGGCAATTACATAGCACCTATCATTTTCATTCTTTACGTCCTGCTAAACTCATCTTAGTAGCGGACCAGTAGTATCTCGCATCGGACATGTTGAGTTGGACACTTTCCCAGTAGATGCACTTCCACTTAATGGATAAGGTGCTTATCGATCGCTACCACACAGGCAGCCATCTCACTTGTGAGAGCAAGGTTCAAAACACTATATATAATCCGTCCTTCTATCAATCGAGAAAAGAACCAAGCTAAAGCTTGCCTACATCCCTCAATTCAAGGCCTTCTAAAGTCAGTCGAAAGGCTACTTCCTTCCCACATACCTCTACCTAACGAATACGAATAGAGACCTTTCCTTACGATCAATAGCCCGATAAGCGCCAAAAATCTTTCTTAGGAGATTTCTGAGTGCGGATCCGCCTCTCTGCCCAAATACCCCTGCACTATATGCACAACGGAAAGAACGACTTACTCTATTGACGTAATATTCATTCATAGTGGCCAGGCGGGCCGTTCCATTATCAGGCTTAAACCACAGTGTTTGAGGGACCCTGTGAGACTAGGGATCTAGCTCCAAACGACGTTCCCGCGAAGAGAAAATCAAACTCTTTTGAAATGGGAAGAAAACCCAATGGATTGCGGTGGTTTCATAAGGCACTCACCCCTATTTGAGAGAGTGCACCTAAGGAACCCCTACTTCTTCTTTTTAAACTGCAACTAGGGAAGGCGAAGTCCTCAGGTCCGAAGGTGATGAGCAGCGGAGCGGTCATTAAGGCTATCTTACTTGCTCTAGTCCTTCCGGCCTTCTCCGAATAATCGGTTCAGCATTTCCCTCTGTGTCTGCCTTTTCTTCTTCTTACACGCCTGAGCCGCCTGTTCTCTCTGAATCACCTTATTCTACTTCTTTTTTTTTCGCATGCAGTTAAAGATCCACGTTGGCGGGCAGCTATGGCTGACGAATTGAATTCCTTAATTGCCAATCGAACATGGACTAAAGTACCATATGACCCATCCAAGAATCTGGTTGGCTGTAAACAAATTGTCTATTTAGTCCCATCCCTACCTTTACGACGTTGCTCCGACGTTCTCGACCCTTTCCCTTTAAGGGTAGCGTTGGCACCGTCTCCTGCTCCAAAAGCAAGCGAGCAAGGTGGATGATTGTAAGTCGTGCTAATTCTTTTCCATGGGAGGGGGGAAGGAAAGCTAAAGTAAGCTATTCAGAAAGCTGGGTGACCTATTCGACCGTCTTACATCAGTTTTTAGTTCATAGATAGGGCTCCGTTCCGTATAAAGTTTATCATGACGAATGTGACGATTCATTCGATTGAGAGGTTCAATGCCTTTTGAAACCCTCCTCCTCATTTAGATTCCTACTCCTGCATCGGGAGTTAGAATATCAGTCCGTCCCTTTCTTTATTACTTAAAAGGAAGTCTTATTGGGCCCTTTCGGGATTTCATTCTTCTTGTCGGCTACCCCCTCAACGTTTTGAGTAGGCGTTTGGGACTGGGGATTCTACTGAAGAAAGGGAAAGAATAACGATTTTGACTCCTGCTTTAGTCCCTAGATCGATGTACACGACCTTGAAAAGGAATCGAACGTGAGCCTTGCATCGACCAGACTGACCATTTTCACCAGCCTTTACTTTGATCTCCTGCCTTTCGACATATGGGGCAAACGTCAGCCCTTGAGCGGGGAGGTCGGAAATCCAGTATGAATCAGAAACCTCATATGCAGCACCACTAGCTCATTCCACAGCGAGCCCCAAACATCCGTACTATAGCGCACTTCGCGAACACGAAAGGAACCACGGGATTAAACGAACCAGGATCATTCTGCATGAAAACCAGTCGCAATGAAAGATATCTAAACTTAAGGCTGATATCTTCATATACAACTTCCGGACATCCGATACATACAGAAAGGAGGAAAAGAAAGCCACAGGCAGCCAATCCCCGGCATCATGATCCGCTGCTGGAGGTCCAACAACAGTAGTCGCATCCGCTGCTCAGATCAGATGCAAACAAGCTCAGTCTCAATATGCGCATTAGAGAGGGGGTTGGCGCTTCGGTCAAGAGGCTAGCGAGCGTCCCACCTTCCTGTCTTGACTGGTAGGCACAATCGCTTGAGTCTAGTTCTTGAGCGAAGGAATAGATTTTAATGCAAATTTTTATTTAGCTCGTGCATCTTTTCTTAGACAAGTCTAGTAGGAAGGGGAATTGTTATAGCAAGCATGAGCGGGAATGAGCAATGACTTGACTTTAGTTCTGGAGTTCGAGCGGGGCCGGTCTTAAGCAAAGCCGTCCTGCCTGGCCATACGTCCTCTTTAGTCAGTTGCATATCGGTAAGCATAATTCTAGCAATACAAATAGGCGTGGTAGACGAAGGAGCTGTTTTCAACAAATCGGGTGCTTGGTGAATCCACACGATTCCGCCTCAGAATGCCCTTCGTGCCTAAAAGGTTAGTTCAAGGGCTTTGATAGGAAATGCACGCACTAGTTATCGTTTCATATTCGATTCCATTTTTTTTGTCTCACCCCCAACACTAGTACGGTCAGCACGACAACCTCTGATTCGCTTGGATACTGCGCTGAACAAACCACATCTTTGGTCGATCGGAACTACGGTCGGGATACTTTGATTACGTATTCGTTGAAGTAGGATCGCTAGTGGGATAGTCCAGTGGTACTCCTTGCCTCTGTTGCGTTGAAAGCCTTTCAGGATCAAGAAAAGTGATCTAAACCATACCCATATGGGTCAAAAAGTATCGAAGTATCGTGATAACGAAGATAGATGGCCGTAGAATGTTTCTTAGTTCATCATACATGGTAAATACCTCTTTTTATTCTTAAGCAAGTCCCCGAGAGGGCTTAGTTGATCCATGATTCGTTTCCTTTTCGAAAGTTTCGATAAATATATCGATCAATTCTTTCTTTTTCTAGTGATTTATTCCCGCCGTGAACTTCTAACGGAAGCTATTGCTGCTGACGACTCGTCTACTTCTTCGCATTATTAGTAAGGTGAGCCCCTTTGGAGAAGAAAAACTGACCCAACTTTGATTAGGAATATGACATGCCAAGCTTTCGTATCGCAGAAGGAATTCAATGGTCTTTAGCGACAAATCTATGTTTGAACACTTCGTTATCCCTACCTTAAAGGCTCTACTCTTTAGCCCCCTCCTATCAGCTGCCGAAGCCATCATTAGCTACATCAGACAACCCTCTCCATCAAACTATATTGAATAGATTCCACTACTACTCTCTTAGCCAAGCTTTATAATTGCTCTTGTCTCGAATTAGATGTGACTGCTTGCCTTTTCGACCAGCTATTTAGCGACACTGCACAAGTGGATGAATCCACCTATTATCCCCACCAAAGGCGTACTTACCTTGGTTGCTAAAAAGCATTATTAGGCTGGCATGCAATGAGTAAATCAAGATTCTAAAGAAGGTAAGACCTCTTCTCCATGAATACTATCTCGAAGCTCTCATTTCATCTTTCTACTCTATTAGCGAACTGAAGAGATTGCCGGTGGGCGTTGATGAGTGCTTTAAGCCTGGCGAATGAACTTCTACTACAAGTACTGGGAAGGGGACCAGAAGACTACGATTATTTGGTATACTATCTCGGGCTTTCCTCCAAAGTTAGGGTGAGGTTGTTTCGATCATTATGGACTCTACTTTCCCGAGAAGAGGTTAATGCTCACAAAGAATTTAAACAAGCCAAGAATTCGAGGTATCGAAGTTGGAATGTTGCTTTCCCCGGTTCCGGTAGGGATATTCGAATAAGAGCTTTAGCTCATAACAACTCACCATTTCGAGAATATAGTCTCGCTCAACCATATATAGAAGAAAGACCTTACTTTACTCATTCCAACCCTCTAATAGAAAAGGTCTTACAAAACCACGGAAACGCGGTACTCCACGACTCCTTCTAGAACAACTGCTATAAATACTTCGTCGAGAGTGGATCTCCCATCCGGGCTAGAGGAATCGGTCAACTGAAACAAGAGTTTAGGTTGCCTCGTGGGGGTCATATAACTCTTCAGGGAAGCAGACATATCATGGAGCAGCCTATCATCTTGGGAATGTTCTTATAAATAGATTTTAATAAAAGCTTTCAACCTCTCAACACTAGAATTGAGAATACAGTTCAACATCCTTGAGAATGTCATAATCCGTATAGAACTATGGTTCCAGACCTACTAGCGGGGAAAGATCGAGCACAGGACTATGTAGAGAAGTTCAAGGAAACACAGACCAATCCAGAGAGCGTAGATGGGTTAGCCCAATGGCTAATTAGCCCCAAAAATCAATCTGAGGTACCTGAAAGGAACCGGGAAATGGTTCATTCGCTGCATCAAGAGCGTAGTTGTTCTTCTTACTTTCCATGCTGAGCATCGTCCAAGCGGCTAATCAGCTAACAGAAATTGATACCTTGAGTAACAGCATAGGCACTTGCCGTAGGAGATCGTTGCGCATCCCCCTCTTCGATTGGGGTATTCAATACCCGTCCTTTCCCTTTTCATAGTTGTTCTTCCAATCCCACATCGGGCGGGACTATGTCTCCCTTTCCTAGAATAGATTTAAGGTAAGACGAAGCTTCAATAGCACCAATTTCATGATCCGGTCAATCAAGCAAAGAGCTTTTTAAGGTTTATTAATTATCTGGATCGGGAAATCCCATGCCACTTGAATTAGCGGGTGTTTTCAGGCTCTTAAATAACTTTAAGCGTATTGGCTATGCCCACAGGCGAATTGGGATTCTTAGGACCAATTTGTACTCTTTCGGGTCGATAAAAAGACTGAGTAAAGAGGGGAACTTCAATTGCTTTTGGGCAACTAATTGCATTTGCCAAAGGCAGCCGGCACCGAGTACCTACCTGATCCTGGTTGAGTTCGCTTTTTTATAGAATACATTCTTCCTTGAATCGATAGCTGAGAGGGAGTTTGCCGAGCAACTTTGCATACACGAGATGCACTCTAAGAAAAGCAATCTTCCAAGTCTTGATCTCCGGACCATATTCCCGAGGGTTGTCAATAGCATTTATGCTCTTGGGCGTAAACGATTGAAAAAGCAGCTCCTGTGGCATCTCGGTATGAGTTAGTTCACGGCGCTGGAAAGCATAAAATAGGAGTACCACGACCTTCTCTACCAGCTTTGGTAAAGAAAGAGCGAGCAACAACAGCTGCTACAAACAGTTCATCCACAATGTTAGTTCCGCCTTTCTTCTTGCAATACCACCGAAACAGCCTTGAGAGTATCAAATAAGTAGATCCGCACTCGGCTTAGGAAACCAAGGCTGGAACGTCAAATAAGGGATCCGTTCTTTATAAATCTTCCGCGGGATGGACTATTGGTCAAAAGGGGTGGGCCTAGTCTCTTCTAGTCGGGAATCAAAGAACCTATGTCCCCCATTGACAATTTATGGAAGCAAAAGCCTAACGTGAGGGCTGCCCCGAAAGATCAAATATACTCTACCCAACAAATAACCTTACAGGCATCCCCGAAAGGAAAGTGAGGGTACGAAACTCAAAGAGTTCTCAATTCAACAGTCCTTAGAATATCATAATCAGTAGACCTGAACTAGGAATCCTAGAAAGGGGGGATGCTTCAAGAGCAAAAGAGAGGCAGGATGGCACTACTTTAGCTTTGACATTGCCAATTCAATCAAACAAGGGGCTATCGAACATTCTGATAATCTCGTATATCATCAAGGACCTCACATCTCACTTTCAAGGTACCCCTGCGGGGCTTATAGAACATTAGCTATGGTGAGCCGGTATTCTATGACCAAGTATATACTATTTTTGTTAAAAAGTATTAAGTAGAGACAGGAAATTCAATCCAAGCCACCTCTTATGAAGGTTTGGAACCCACTTGTCTCGAAAGACAGACCGAGCGTTTGCATAATAGCAAGCCGCTAAGACTCGAAGTGGCGCTAATCCTAGTATTGCAACTCAAAGCAGGTGCTCTCTCCAGTTTCCGGATACCAATCAAGAGTACAGTCAAGTTTCACTTCAACAGTGAAGGAATTAGCAGATCCTTATCTCGCTTTGGGACCTCGAATCTATGAAAGGTAGGAAGATTTTGTTTGTCGTTCAATCGGGAATTCGCTAACTGAAATCAACACATTTGATACCCTCATGTAGAAGGTCCCACATGGACACAGAATCTCGCAGCATATGAATTTGTGCCCTCAGAAGG
Source organism: Pinguicula primuliflora (assembly GCA_025802335.1). Classification (NCBI taxonomy): domain Eukaryota; kingdom Viridiplantae; phylum Streptophyta; class Magnoliopsida; order Lamiales; family Lentibulariaceae; genus Pinguicula; species Pinguicula primuliflora. The sequence goes on along the minus strand of JAOYMZ010041218.1, from coordinate 11,677 downwards.
AGAATTCTCATAAGCTAGCAAAGTTCCTAAGAAATAGATGACGCATCATCGACTGAAGAAAGGCGGGATTCCTTCCTCTTGAGAAGGTACTACTTCCTGGACTTGCTGATAAGACTCACAACGAGTCCAATCCTAGTAACAACAGCGATAAAGTCTAAACGGGAAACTAATACATTTCCTCCTCGTTCAGGGCCCCACCCCGAAACAAGAATCAAGTATATAAACAGGAAAATTGCGGGAAGTTTTGCTTTGAGATGTGGCTTCGGAGCTAGATCCCGGAGAAGATTCTCGAATTCCACTTGTGGGTCTATCTTTGGAAAGTGAAATAGCTCGCTAAAGGCAAGCCTCGTTACTGTATCTGCACGAAGCAACCTCCTCCATAGATGATTAAGAGCCTAATGCTTCCACATGAAGTTCAGGATCAATCCCGGCTTGGATGAAAGGACTTGGCTATGACTTCCATAGTTGGATTTGAGTGATTCCCTTCCCCTTATCCAATTGTCCGTCTTAGAGCAAGAAGTTCTTATCTGATCTGAAACTGAAGCTTAAAAAGTATAGAGGCGCTAGGGCACGCATCCCTTTCTCCGCGTTGGCACGCAGGCATCCCATCCGGCTTCCTGGTTCAATAAGGGCTTAAGTCTTCTTGCTCTCCTTAAATTTAGAAGGCAGATATAGTTCTTTTCTCTGTTCGAAGGGAAGGGGAGATAACGAACCGATAGCCGAGCCGACAGAGCCAATTTAAGGTAAGGGAAGAGGTAGGGGATCTAAGAAAGAAAAGAGGGGGACCAAGGCCAAATAGTTGGAAAAATGGAAGGACTGGGAGATCGGCCAGTGAGGCAGAGGGAAGGGCGCCGCGAGCTTGCTTGGGGAGTGGGCAGAGCTACCCAACTCTAATGGAAATCTCTCCTGTGTTAATCTATTCCAGAAAAACTAGAAAATTCGAAAGGAGTTCGCCAGTTTCTTTCTCTTTCCCTGCATGACCTTCTTATCGGTGTGGACAAATGGGAACGCAAAGGGTTGTCCGTCGACTCAATAAGCATCTTCTTTCCTATGCTCCAGTGTGAAAGATTGAGCTCAAAATGAACCTTGGAAGTAAGGACCGTAAAGTGCTTGTGGGGGTGCAGGAAAAGGCCCGAAGAGTCGTGGCTCTAGTCAAAGAGGCGGAAGAAATGGCCCTACGAACCTCGGTGCTAGGAGAGGTTATGAAAGAGGCTCCACGATAACTATAAGAAAGGTCAGAGGCTCTGACAAGACCTTGGATTGATTGTCGGGAATCAAAGGTTGACTTAATTGATGCTCTCACTTTTATCTCCGGTCGCTCGCTATCCCTTAGCTCCGAGAAGCCCATTGCTCAAACTTCTTTTCCCGAGCCTCTGGAAGACTGAATCTTTGTCACATACCTGCAAGAAAAAGTCGACCTGCGACCTTCCTCTAAAAGCTTCACTAAAAGAAGGAGGGATTCGAACTCCGGTGACCCAAATGATTGGACTAAGCCCAAACCTTTCTCTCCCAACACCATATACACAATTATCAGTCCAGTCGAATGCGAGCGGTAGATAGAGGTTAGGTAGACGTGAGAGCGAAAGCGAAATGAATTCGTCAACCCCGCCTAACAACAGGCTCGAGAGACCTGAACAGCTACCGGTGCTCAACTGCAGCTGCAACAAGGACTCAAAGTAGCTACTTTCTTGTCAAAAACCCCGTATTTTTTGGGGCGTAGCGGGACGGGTAATAAGACTAAAACTGGAAAGCTAAAAGGTGCTGGCGTCCTTACAGGATGAATCTGTATAGGTCCTGCCCTCCTATTCATTCAAAGTGGGCATAAGCATATGAGTACTCTTAGGTATACGCACTCGATGCCTACGAAATGAACAAAGCATACGACTCGTCTAAGGCACTCAAACAGTTTGAATATTGGCTTCTTTTTTTGGACATTCTGTTCATTATTCTTTTTCGTTTCTAAGGTGAGCTTCAATGCCCCTAGTCAGTAGGCGAGCACTAAAAGCGCGCTGAGTAGCCTTTTTCGTGCTTTTATAGCGAGTGGAGCAAGAGCGTGCCTGTTTATTTTATTTGCCTTAAACTGAGTGCTATTGAGCGTATAGAGCTTTTAGAGTTGAGCTAAGGGTCTGAAAGAGTTCAATGCCAGCCCTAAACTAAAGATGGCTTTTGCTTGTCTTGTCTTGCCATAACAAGCTGAGCTAGATGGGCCCGAACCTGCTCTTTGGGGTTCATAATTGTCTGTTGGGTGGATATGGAATTAGACTTTAAACTGGCGTATGTCCTTTAGTTCAAGAAGGTGGACACAGCATTGCTCTAGATGAGGATAGATGCATATGGTATAGGAATCGGGAAGAGAAGATCAAAGCCTTCCGGGATCACGAACTGGAGTTTTCTAATGAAAGAAATGCGAGAGCAGGCCCTGCAACGTGACTTGGTTTGCTCGGGTGTGGAAGGATCGGGGAACAGATATGTCGATGGTTGAAAGGCTAGCGAATACCATTCCATTCTTTCAGGAATTAGGCTTAGGATGCCGGCCCGGCTAGCAAGAGCTAACCTAATTCGATTCCATTACCTTAGACCAACCAAAGAGGTAAGGCTTTTATGAGCGCCCTTCAGAAGCTACAAACTCGAACTGATTGACTTAGTTGCCGCTTGGGTCCCTACTGGCTATAGCCATTCAGCAGCGACAAACGTTGACTGGTGGGCTTGCCGCCTGAAATCAATCTATCCGGACCTTAGAGTCAGCAGAAGCTCAGGTTCAAAGTGCGCTATCTCTTTATCGAAAGACCAGGCTAAAAACCAGTCGAGTTGGCTCTCACCTCCTCCTTAATCAAGGGAAGGGAGGGATATGGGTCTATCAGTAACTTGTCTCTCTCGATCTCACAAGTCTCTCTGGTATAGGCAAGAGCGGCCCGCCTTGACTTCCTTAGTCGAATAGGGCTGCTCGACTCAGACTTTTTTTACTCTTATATATAGAGAAATTGCAAGGAGAACTGGCCTCTAGGGGGTGGTTTGTCTTGACACAGGTCTGATTCTTGACTGGAAGTCTTAGCGATGGAGTCCCAATGTTTGTCGAGGATACGACTTTGGATCCGCGCTGGCCGCGAAGAAGGCTTTTTGAATAAAGTGAAAGTAGAATGAATTCCAATATTGCTCTGGATGCTTAAAACCCTGCCTTTGAGGGAGACTTTTTGGACAGTTGAGGGCGAAACTAAGGGCTAACATTCAAAAAGTAAGTCTTAAATAGGCTGCTCCTGGGGAGTTTGACCTCTTCAGAATAGGTGTCCACTTCGGAGCCCCAGGGTGGCTAGCTGCTTTTCGCTTCAGGGACGCCAAATTGGATCCTTTGTTCGAGGGGCTGCCAGATCGTTTAGTGATGGAAGGCTTAGTCCTTCAACTCGGGAAAGTCAGATACGCGGCACAGTTTACCAGGTAGACCGGAGACTTTATCTATTCAAATCACTGACAAACCGGGGTTCACTCCTTCATAGCAACTATGAAATCTATCTTTACTTATTTACTTATGATAGAAGGAGTCAACTTAAGCCAACCTTGAAAGGTACCGCGACGTGGTCTATAATAGTTAAATAAAAGGTATCCAATGGCACTCTCGCTGTCTAAAAGACCAAGACCTAAGATCGATCCAAGACCCTTAAGGTTTGACAGAGAAGGGCTCGGAAGAAAGAGTGAATACCAGTCTTCCTGCGGGAAGGGTCTCCAAGAAAGTTCGAAGCTTTCTATTTGTCTTTTCTTTTGCTCTAGAGGGAATGCTCTTTCAATCGCCGCTTGTCCAAGAATCCAAATAAGTAGAAGTCCCGGTAGAAGTACCGAGTGAAACTGACTCTTGAAAATAAGTAATTAGTTCCATTGATTAATCATCTATAACTTAGCCCCATAGGGATGTTGAAGATGGGTGATGTATATATTAAAGTCACTATTTTCTCATATCAATCCTAGAAGTCAGATCTGAAGATCTTTAGTTGCCAACCCCTGCGAGTGCCGATCCAGGGAAGTCGGATGTCGGCCTATCCCGGTTACCCTTAGTCCATTACTGAATAAGGAATGGTCGGGCATCAATCCTCTTCGGGGAGTGAAACTTCGACTTCAAGCAGTAACCAGCTCGCTGCTCTCAGAATACCTTTCTCAACCGGTACGAAGTTTCCATACCTGCCGTTGCCGGCGGGATCGCCAAAGGCCTGATCCGCACTGGAGGTCCTCTAACGAGAACTTTAGCTCACGGGCTAAGCGTCAAGTATTGTTATCTTCGACCGATTGAAAAAGTGATCTGAGACTCAGAACATCACATACGCAATTTCGAAAAAGAAAAAGTGAGCTCTTCCTCTGCTGAATCTAGAACGGCAAGTGGGCATGAAAGCAGGAGGTGCTTATCGTATAAGATACGAAAGTAGGCTAAAGTCTAAGAAAATACACTAGTAAAATAAAGCACCCTTTAGAGTAAAATAAGAATAGCTTCAGTTAGAAAAAAAATACACATAAGTATACTGAATAAATCGAAGAACCTAAAGGATCGAACTTGAACTCCGGGTGTTTGGATCGCCCCGGCGGGGTTGCTCTGACGCAGAGGGCCCTGAGAAGCGCAGTACTCCCGTAACTGATCTTATTGTAGGTGATGAGGCATAGTGTACTCCGGTCTCCCTTGGCTATAGTTTATTATGTATGCCTTGATGAGTGGGAGAGGTAGCCGAATTAGGATATCACTACGGGCAAGGGCTGCGCAGGAAATAGCGATCCTACATCTATAATCTGATGACTAGCCTTCATAGGTCTAAATCTTATTCTATCAGTAATTATAAAACGCAGAATCGAGTTAGGTATTATTCATCTGCATCCGAGTCTAGTTATTTGGGTTATTGGAATTGTTTACAAACTAATATTGAGTCTATAGGAGCAAAAAGTCTGTATCAGGGATCTATCTATGCTTGTACGAATTTTCATGAACAAGGCTTTCGAGCTGTTGATTTTGAAGTTATAACATTGGCCTTCATACAATTGATCGAGATGTACTCTTACAATATAGTAGAATCTGATTATTTAAAATTGACTATAGGTTATACTATGAAATTACCATCATCAGGCGAAATGTCATTGACTTTAGGTAAGGCTATTCCCTTGTGTGATCTTGTAGGTAATAGAGTACCCAAAAAGCTAGTATATGATATGATATGATAGAACGACTAGTGAGGTTATACGGCGAACAATATCAGGACGCTATGATTAAAACTGTCTTCATTCGTATCTATTATGAACCTAAGGTAAAGTTGAACAATAAATCCATAGAATTTCCTAATATAAATAAATAAGATATGATTAGCCAAATAGTTAGGTATAGTTCGTCGTACCAGCTGTGTCTTTTAGCTTCTTTTTATCGTAGTAGTAGATCGTTCTTATCAGTAAAACTAAAGAAAAGCTATTCTAGCGCGACTGAGGGAGCGAAGAAGAAGAAGAATCAAGTTATAACACCTTCGGTAAATAAGAGGGCCCGAGTGCAACCTCACTCTAGTTCATATAAATGGAAACTCAACTATGTGTTTCTAGTATTGTTCTTTTTCGCTCTGTCGTTTTGGTTGTTGCCGCTTTTCAACCTTCATTTTGATATAAGCTTAGTGCTTATACGAACCCTTTTCCGTAAGGGCCTCCGCAGGATCTTAAGTCGGTTGGGGATTGAAGGGACCTCTTTCCTTTCTTCTGCTGGCTCAATGTGGGGAATGGCTTTTCTCTTTCATGGAGGAGAACCTTAGGCTATACGTAGGGAACGATCGAAGTGGTGCTAGTTCTTCGAATAAACCTTCTTTTGATCTCAATGTACCCTTGCCTCTAAATCTGGCACCACATAACAATTGAATAAAAGAATAAAATCCCGCATGCATAAAGGGCTGGTCAACTCCTTTTTAGCTCTAAAAGGGCATGAGAAATAACAAAGTTTTTCATTTATATGAAAAAGAAAGTATGTCAAGGGCCCTCCCAAAGGAAGATCTGATCTAGCTAAAGATAAGAGGCCAGAAGTGCAGCTCCTGCTTGATGGACTGCCAAGCCCGGTCCCTAGTCTTCAAGCCTTGTCTTCTACATCTTAGGAATACCCCTCGGCTAGTTCGGAATGTAGGATGCGATGGATCTTCTTCCTTCTTCTATGACCCTTCTGGACTCTCATTTCACAATTTCACCGCATTTGCCTATCTTCGTAAAGAAAGGTATGAACCTAGCTTCATTGGTGATGCCATGAGATGCTCACCTCATAAGGCAATCGAATTAGAGGTCCTAGCCGCCTTGTCAGGGATCCGCTACTGGGCAGTCCATTTTGAATACATCGAGCTCCATATCTTGCACACCTTCAGGCGGATAAATCTCGTATGAGAAGAACTGCTTCAGCTCTCTTTCTCGACTCCTTCTCTCTACTGATCCAGAAAGGGACGACCTATTATTTTATTGAGCTCTCTCGCTTAGTGAATTCCCTCATTCTTGAGTCTTCTTGATCTAGTCTAGCTAGGAGCTTCCTTATTCATATGAGCAGCTCTGGTATACTTCTTTCAAAGATCACTTTACGCTGGGACTTCATTGTAGTTTTCCAATGGCTGCTTTCGCATAGGCGCCGGTAGCCGTATACAGATAGCGTATGTGGTGAAACGATACCTATATTCCACTCCTGGGGGCAAAGAATTAGGCCCAAAACCCACGTTGAAGCCATCAAACGATGAATCACCCATGGGACCTCTCTTGATCGCCTTATAACTACCAATTACCAGGCCTAAACCGGGGAGTCGGAACTAGTAACAGCTTTTATAAACGAAAAATCCAACTCAAAGTCGAACGCAGGCTTCTCTGGGTAGCGCAGTCATTGGGAAGTGGTTGAGGAGGGAGAGTTTCATGGATTACAGAGGGACTTTCTAGGTTTTCTTGGAGGAAAAGAAAGGTTTGGGGGGAACAGGGATGCGAAAGCACCAACGGTAGTCTCTGGTTAACAAATGATGCCAGATCCAATATGATTGATAGCGCACGCCTACCCACGACTTTAAAGTAAACGAAGCGGGATGGGGTCATTGAGCGAGTGGTGAGATAGCGGTTTGCTAGGTGCAACGGTAATTGTGTAAGTAAGGTAGCCCGGACAAACAGAACGCAAAGCGGTGACAAAAGAGTTGATAGAGCCGCCTCTGGGCGTTGTGAGTTGGAGTAAATGCGCCATAGCATAATAGTCTCTGATGCCGTGAGTGGCCACCCCATGTAATGGCTGCCAAAAGGACCACGTGGGTGAAGGCACAGTTCAATGTTCTGAATTTCCAACTGGAGATTCTTGAATGGCTCTTTCTGGTCTCTTCCTATCAACACACCTAGATAGGTTTTGGTACTTCGTACCGGAGTGTGACATCAGCTCAAATTAGTCTCTCTTTCAGCGAAGTAGAAAACGACCCTTTACCTAGCCTATGGTTTCCTATACCTATACATTATCTTATTTGGCCATCGAGAAAAGATTTTCTTATGCTTACCTCTTAAGCGAGAGAATAAGAGTTCGGAGGGAGGACGAAGGACCTTTCTGCTTTTCTGTCTAAAGAGCTCGTGCCATTACCGGATGAACTCTCTTTCCTTTAGTAAGCCCCGAGGGTTGCTCTGAAAAGATAAGATGATTATAACTACTCCTCTAGCCGAGGGCATGTCCTTAGTGCTTTCTTTCTCATGCGTCCTGTCGTGCAGATGGGCCAAGCCTATAGAACTACTACCCCCATTCCTCGCCCATACTGGATGCCGCTCAAGTATTCCTTCAATCGTGACAGCCTTTCAGTGGAGTACCAGGGGCAAGGGTTCTGTCGTTCGTGCCCTTCTGACTATATTGCCAAGTACCAAGCTTGAACTCGCCTTTCCCAAGAAATTGAGCTTCCTGTCCTGTCAACGGCGAGAGAAGTGCACATCCTAAAGACCTATGCCTTGCCCTCTGATGCTCAAATCAAGTGGCATCGTACTCACATTGTTCAACTAAGCTCACTAAGTTCATGAAGCCCAAGGTGAATCACTTTCCCCGGGTGGTCAATTATTGACCAGAAGTCATATCCGGATAAGGATGAAAAGCTATGCATATCTGTGGTAGTGGATGGAAATAAGGGGACCAGCACCTGGGATGTGCGTAGAATTCTATATGCCTATTTATTACTTTCTATTAAATGTGATCTAAATCAGTTCCCTAGAGAATCGTTTCATAGCAGATAGAGCGTTAGCCGAAGCTAATTAGTTCCACTTAGCATTGGTGTCGAAAATCCAATCGACCCAGTCGCATGCATCGTATGGGCCAGCACAAAGGATTCCACCAATAAAATCGAAATACCTCATGTGCAGCTTCTTCTATGGCCAGATTGTAGAAAGGTCTTTACGACGAAACTGGGAGTGCAAGCTCACGCACATCCACCCGGCTTCAAGCCTTGCATTAAAAGAAAAGGACTTGAAAACGCGAACCACGGAGTGGACAGAATATTGACGACTCAACCGTCCTGGGTTATACGGGACGAACAGGGAAATTTTTTGGCGGTCTTCTTCCCTTGCTTCGATATAAAGTAAAGGTGCGAGTGCCATTTGAGTTTCTGAAATTACCATGAATTGGGGAATTCACAGTTTCATTTCAGGTTGTTACTCTGCGTTGCTCTAGCTCTTTGTCATAAAGGTGTCCAGTTCCGAAGTCTTGTGGCCAATAAGCGGCAAAGTTGCTTTTATAGGAACAGAACTAAAAAGGGAGTGGGGTTATCTCGAGGATGGATGTAATTCAGGCGCTACTGGATATTGACTCCGTTCTTGGTTAAAAAAAAGTCCTCTTGTGCGAGATTTGCTTCGAGAAAGAACCGCCCCGTACTACTGGTCTTCGAGCCTTATCGATATCTAAACAATCTGAATTGCCTTTATGCCGGATCTGCACACTACCTGGCAAACAGTGTTGTATCTATAACTAGTCGTCGACTGGTTATGACCTTCCCATCTTGTCTTTTATTGTATCGAAACAATATGTTTCAGGTGTGTTTAAACACATCAAAAGGCCATTAATTGAGACATTTATTATTAATCGTGCTCCTATAGGTGAACTATTCCTGCCTTATCGATTATTTAATCCGATGTCTCTTCCTCTTAATTTCTTTCTGTCAACTCACTTTCAGTCAGCTTTGGCGGTCTCGTCAATTGTCTTCCCCATTGTAATGGGGTACAGTCTTTTGTGGGACTATAGCGATATTGGTCTTATGTACAGGAATATTTTAGAATATGTGAGCATAGATCTGGAAGCTACCCTGGAAAAAAGTATGTGGATACGTGGATTATCCAATGGGAATTTCAGTACCCCTGTTGGAGCTGAGTCAATCTTGCCAAATTGGCAACTTGAATGTCTGGGTCTGTCCTATAGAATTGCTCATGGAACTTGCTTTCCAGATCGTACCAACTGTTAATAGAGTTTGGAGGGATGTTCATATACCAGGGGAAGGCCGATTTAGTAAGAGAGTTGGCAAAGAGCCTCAACTTGAGGTAGTCCTTGGACCTAGCTTCCCCGCACTGGACCGAGAACCGAGCTATATGCTCAATAGTCGACTTCTTCTCCTCACCCGAGAATCACTAGCGAAAGAAGAAGAGTAAAAGCTCCTTAAGGACAAGGCCGCACCGGCTTGAAAAAAAAAAATTTCTATGAGAAGGTCCTAATCATGTTGTACATGAGTCGGCTCCGTCAGTACACGCTTTATCATAAATAGGATTCACGCCGAGAGATCTTATACTTCTATAGAAAGTTCCAGTATAAGATCACATTACCAAATGCTAACGAGTGATCACTTGGACTTTCGACATGACTCGAACAAGAAATCTCCTTAGAGAGGAAAAAGAACCTACTACAACCAATTACTTAGAGATGAGGAATTACACTGCTGTCCCCGATCCCTGATGGGCCAAGGCCTCTGATTGGTTTAGATATATTCTGCCGCTTCCTCCGAGGCTGCTTTCTTCATACATACGAGGCTCAAGAGACCTGAATCTGGTAAGTTCGCTCTACCTCTACAACACTAAAGCCCTTAGATTGTGAGATAGTAGGGGCTTGCTTGTGTACCGGAAATTCCTATGTTGCCTTATGCCTGCTTTCCTCTCAGCTCAGGTACGTGGCATAATTGCTAAATAAGTTCTTTTTACTCATATTCATGTGCTGCGGGTTCCTTGCCAAACTAGAGCATCAACCATTTTAGTCTAAAAAAAAGAGGCTTCTCCTCAAAGGCCGTTTGATTCTGGGAATTGAATGGAATTATACCACAACGAGTACTTACGTACATCCGAGGAAGTTGCAAAAGCCCATCGAAAGAGTAGAGTGACGCGAAGCAGCGGTTAACTCGTGATGTTTGGCCATCGTTGGGAAGCTTTAGCTAGCGGGTAGCCAATTTTTTATTAGATTCAGGAAATCTGAAAGTAGGGACACCTTTACTGTTTCAAAAAAAGCGCTAAGAAGCCCGAAAGCTATATCCCCCAAGCCTTTGACTGGAAACTCGAATGCCAACCCTAAGAAGCTTCGGTGGGTATAAGCTTCCCTGCGACCAATTAGGGTTATGGTGATAAGTGATAGACCAGGTCTTCCGTTCTTCTTTTGTCCTAATTAGCTGTACCATGTAAGGGTCTCGGGAAGAATCAGAATACTTGGCTCTCTGTGCAGACGAGACGGCTGTGGTGGCACTTGCAGCTGCAGTACTGTTTTGTTGGACCCTACGATTAGCACCGTCGTCCTCCCTCCATATAGGAATCCAGAAAAGAAGAGCACATGCGTACAATGCTTTGACATAATGAGATTAAAAACCGATGCTTCCTTGGCCACATGCCTTCCGGGTCTCAGCAAACGAGACACGAGAGAACGAGACAAAGCCAAGGCATCCACCATTCAATGAATCAGGTTTCCATTAAGATCTTGTAGATGAATTGGATTCGGGTAGGGCAATAAGATTTTTCTATTCTCGTACCTGTCAGAGATGACTAACTTCGGAAGCGACATTCTACAACTTACTTCATCTAATCCTTTCCGCTTTAGTTCGACTAGCAGCTTTCACGTAGCGAAGAGTTTTGTCAAATTTATTCTGGTGGGTTGCTTGTGATTGCCCGACCAAATAATCTTCTAATCTCATTATCCGTCGAAGACGAAGGCTCTTAGTACTTTGACCCTGATGCAAGCATATAGGAGTTCTCAGGTAATCGTTCTATAAGGAATGCCCTTTTGCTGATGGTCGATTGCAGAGGTTCATATGGTCTCTGAAGCTTGCGTGCGGAGATTCAGGCAGACATCCATCTGTAGAGCTACGTCCAGTTTGTCACAGCTATAGAGCAGGTAAAGAAGAGGTGAAACACTGATTCATCGTTCTTTTATACGATATTTATTTAAATATTTAATCAGCCTCTGGTATATGCACCCCTCTGTGTGTTAGATTATCCGCAGTAGGTAGTCTATTCTGAAGCAGACGCCAAATAAAGGCGGAAACTTTGAGTGGGATCTCTTTACACCATACTTTCTTTAATAGAGATTGGATTTCTGTTAGAGAGACTGAACAGTTAACACTTCGTATGCTGTTTTAACTGTATAAACTCTGGTTCCTGAGAGCTCTGGTAGCCACTGCCAGCTTTCATTTTCATCACTCTCATCACTATCATGGACCAGCTCGTGTATGTTCATCCG
>JAOYMZ010041197.1:0-15203 GCA_025802335.1 Pinguicula primuliflora | reverse complement strand
AAATATATTATAATTAATTAAAATATATTATAATTAATTAAAATATATTAAAATATATAAAATAAATTAAAATATAGGGAGTGAAATTTGGAGGATAGATTAGAGAGAGAAAATATGGGTATAAAAAAGATGAGGTGGAGTGAGAGAAAAGTGAGTTCATGTGATAGGTGTAGGTAAAAAGGGTGGAAACTTCCTCCATGGTTGTGGATAGCCTTACTGAACTTTAAAATGGGAATAGAATTTTCGACATTGGGCTGTTAATTATTACGTTTTGTGAATACTTTTACCTGTTATGCTTAAATAATGAATCTACCGTATGGCAACGAGCTAGCTAGGAGCCATGATTTGTCTAATCATGTGAGGGTCATGATGACATATGTACAGCGCAAAGTGTGATTCGGTGGGTAGGTAATTTATATCTATATCCTCCTCCTTCACATTTTTCACACCAAACATCAAACTACCTCATATTTGGGTTAGATTTGCAAGGAAAAACTGTTTCAAGCTACCAAAAGCCTGAATGTGCTGTTATTAATGCCTTATACCAAATCTTGGGTAGGGTCTACCATACTCGATCCTAGGCTCAAATATTGGACCCACAATCCTTACCCGATGGGTCAAACGGTCTGTTGCGAGACTCGTGATCCTATGGTCGGGTAGGGTAAACCAAACCAAACATACTCAGTAAATTCCATCCTTAGGCAGGATCTGAGGAGGGTAAGATGTACGCAATTATACTCTCACCCTCAATAAGATGAGAAGATTGTTTCCGTAGAGATTCTCAACTCGAAAAAAATAAAAAAAATAAAATAAAAATAAAAAATAAAAAATAAAATAATAAAATAATAAAATAAAAAAATAAAATAATAATAATAATATAAAAATAATTATAATTATAATTATATAACTATCCGAAATAATTATAAACCATACATTACATATATCCGAAATAAAATAAATGCCTACACAAATAAGGAACCAACTAAACAGATAACATACAATATATACAATTAGGTGCAAATATCCACTAGTATATCCCGCTATTTTCTATCAGCCTAGAGGTCCATACACAAATAACTACTCTATATAGTCCTATATATATTTAACCGTAATATGACGTCTCCAACCCGTCCTTTCAGAGGTCATGTCCTCGGAGAGGTTTAATCCTACTAAATCTAACCGAATCTGCTCATCACATGTTCTCTTAGGTCTCCCCCGCCCTCGTTGCCCTTCGACTTGTAATCCTTCGACTCTCCTGACTGGCTAATGTATTTCTTAATTGATGTATTGATATAAGGATTTTTAAATAATAACAATTCCGTAAAAAAATAGTAAATCTCGAACTTCAATAAAAACAATAAATATCATTGATTACGTTGTTGTTGCATTAATTCATCAATCATTCGCTGCCATGAATTAAAACTAACATTTGAGGTCCCGGCGTGTGATGTGCCAACGCCTAACTCAAATCTCGGGTGCTGTATCGCCTAAGTGCCTAGCGGGATCCACTCGTATTGCTGTTCAGGATCAGACACAATTGGACCTTCTAGCCGTTGTTCCATAAACGATATGCACTGATCCACGGACTCTCGCCACTGATGCACAATCTCACAGTTTGCTCTCATTTCCCGTATTCGGTGAAGTTGTAAATAATAATGAAAAATATATATAAATAAATTGAATAAAATAAATTTATATCAACCAAATAAATAACTGATTTTACCATCATAGCTATAAACGATTGCTGGTAATATGGTACCCCCCTCTCCGATTGTGACAATAAGGGATAGTAGTGTGGCTGGCGATGCCGTAAAAACCATCTTGTATATGCATGCACCCATCTGCCAATCACATCCGCTAGAGGTGGATCCCCACTAACATGGTGCATCGATCGTTCCACTCTGGGTGTATGTTCTCATGAGAGCACTCCGACCACCACCGGCACCCCTCCTGTGCGCCAACGTCTCTTTGACCCTGTCCACTGGCTCAGGAATCGACTGGACGTATCCAAACTGATGTCGAACCCAGCGGGCATGAACAAAGGTAATGAAGTCCATCAGGAAAATATGACCGTCGTAGTCCCATAATAACCGATCAGCAGCGCTAACCTAAGACATCGCCAACATACTATACGGAGTGAATATGAACTGCACGTAAAATAAGAACAATTAAAAATATCTAAATGAAGTACGTGCAACATAATTGAATTTAAATATGATAATATAAAAATACGAACCTGATCAGTATGGACACCATCCAACTGCATCCGGATCGTTCTAATCATATGGCTCTCCTGGTCAATGTCTATCATCCTCTTGACCCATCTAGTTCCATAGACCTCGGGAAATTGCGGATTTCTCCGAATATAGTGGTTGTCCAACTGTGTGGGCTGAGTGTGTGGAATGATAGAAGGCAATATAGAATAACCCCACAACTGAATCAGACGCGTCGCTCCACCCATTTGTTTAGCATCGTCTGTGTGAGCCTTACACATATAATGGTGGAGGTTACACAACACGGTGGTCTCCACAGCTATAATGTCTGATGCGATCCAAGTCCTCCAAGAAGTCGAAGTATCTCATAAGAATTTTATTACCGGATTTATCCGGTAATAAAAAACCACCCACTATAAGTGTCAGCACACCACGGGCATAGCCGTGCACCTCCTCATCGCTGCTCCAGTCATCGATATCCAGAGTATCCATGTTCTCCCAAGATAGGCTACCCTGACTTCGGACTGAGAAAAGGACTTCACATCTCAGTCCATGCGAAGCCAACAGCTAAAATAGTCTCTAGACTTGTGCAGCATCCAGTGTGCATCACCCGCATAATCAGGAGTAAGAGGGTACCATTAATAGGAACCTTCCAGAGCATTAAAACATCCTGAAGAGTGATCGAATACTCTTTAAACAGTAACTAGAACGTATGGGTGTCCGGATGTCACCTCTCAATAAGCACAGTAACGAAGTGGTGATCCTCCTTTATATCTACGCTGAGATAAGCTCCCCATATCCCAGCATCGAATATGTATTGTCGCACACGCCTATGCAACTTTAGTCCACACACCCAAATATCCGGATGGTTCGTCTCCATTGTGTGATCTATCTGAACTTTCTCATCCAATACTTTCGAACTACGATGTGTGCTCAAATCTCATAACACATCCTTCAACATTGGACGATACAAATCTAGTCTCTGACACTGCTAGAAACTCATGCTATTTTCAAGAATAGAACAATAGTTCATAAAAATTCTTAATTAATTCATTAACAATTCAATTACAATTCTTAGCAATTCAATTACAATTAATAACAATTCAATAAAAATTTAATAACAATTCTTAATAATTCATAACAATTCGTAATAATTGATATCAATTCGTAATAATTCATAACAATCATAACAATTCATAATCAGTTAGTTACCCTTACCTGAAACATTAATTTCAAAATTTGGAACCCTAATTGCAAATTTAGAATCCTAATCAGGTAACTTTTGAATCTCTCAATGAAATTGAAGCTTTGGAATGCGGCAGTGACGGGTTTTGCAAAGATTAGCGACGACTTTTGTTTTCTATTCCGACAAAAATGAGAACAAAGAAGAAGGGGGGACCATTTCATATTTCACCGAAGGCGGGATGCTTTGGCTTTCGGAAGGCTGAGATATCTTAATTACGAAGATTAATCATATTAATGATGCGCGACCTTTCTAGAAGCGGGATTTAAAATATTTTAAAAAATTAAATTAAAAAAATATGTTAAAATTGAAAAATAGATTAAAAACGAAAAAAATATTAAAATTTTGAAAAAAAAATTACTCATTTTTTACTCTAATTTTTTTCATTGGTCTTTATTTTTAAATTTTTTCTATATTTATAAATTTAAAATAATTAAACTATAATTATAAATAAATTAATAAGATTAAGAAATATATGAATATAAATAAGAATGTGGGTCTCCAATCCCATCCCAAACTTGCCCACGGGTTGAGTCTACCCCGCCCCGTAGTAGGACGGGTCCGAGTCATCCCGCTGGGACGGGGCAAAATTTCCATCAATGTACTAGAAATTACTAGTTCTTCAAATTATTACCTATATTTTTTTTAATCATAACCTATATAAAAAAACAATAATGTTACATGTCCCAATATTTTGTCCTTAATTCATCTCTACAAAAATAAAAAAATTAGTTATTTAACATACAAAATTCTTAATGACATTTAAATGATAGACTAACCTTGCAAAATTCTTAATTAAACTATAGGGATGAATTAGGGACAAAGTGTTGGATATGTAGCATGGCTCATGAAAAAAACTAGTTCTTCAAATTATCTAATAGCAGAGAGAATGATGCCAGTAATGGGGACAGGGTTCTAGAGTCCCGAGCAATTTTTCCCGCACGATCATGGCGATTCTTCTGCTATCAGCTTTCATACTAGGGGTGCTAACTGTTGTTACCGTGGAGGTGGTAGTACTGTGGATTCTGATTCGCCGTTTAAGTCGAATAGGTGAGAGAGAAAATAGCAAAGGCAAGGCCGCTCCAGCCACCCCTTCACCTGGCGATCTCAACTCGTCTTTATCTCGCAAGCAGGTTACCAATCACAGTTGTTTTCTGCCGATAATAATGTCCGGATCGTGCTTTGAATTGTCGAACACTCTTCCTAATGTTTTCCCTTTGAGAAAATATCGTCATGCTAACCATGGAAATGAAGTGATTTGATTTGCAAAGTTAACGAGTAAAAGTGGAGTCTTAAGAGAAATATCGATCAATCATAAAACGGTCCATCCATATCAAGTATTGCCAGTTTTGAAATTCCATGGATAACCGATCTAGGAGATTCTGACATGAATTTTGAGGAATAGTACTCTGTTGCGGCGGAGTTCAAAATTACTTATCCTAAAGTGAAAAAATTAGACTGAAAGATAAACTTATGCTTAAATTTAGAAAGGAAGGACTTTGTAGCAGTTCTACTACATACCATTGATTTCATGAAGGCAAGCTAGAAGTTAAAGGGCCCATATTAGAGTAAGATAGCCGAGTTGATTCATTTTTAACGTAGTGAGAAGAGGTTTGTTAATTGTTAATCTGTTTTTCTTTCTTCACTGGTATTATTATCAT
This sequence comes from Pinguicula primuliflora, assembly GCA_025802335.1. Taxonomy (NCBI): domain Eukaryota; kingdom Viridiplantae; phylum Streptophyta; class Magnoliopsida; order Lamiales; family Lentibulariaceae; genus Pinguicula; species Pinguicula primuliflora. The sequence continues at coordinate 10,086 of JAOYMZ010041197.1, read as the reverse complement.
TTTCCCTAGTCCGCCCTGTTGGCTAGCTTTCTTCTTCAACCTCCTAGTATAATGTTGTTTTTGATACTCTGTTTGGGAGTAATATTAATTTCGTGTTATTGTTTCCATGCTATTTTTACTCTAAACTCTTCAATATATCTTTCTGCTTCTGCTTTACTTCTCTTCATTCATTCTGTTTCTGACCTTTCATTGAGAAGTGGATGACGCGAAACATCTTTATAAGCATACCCAATTCCATGTCTTTTCGTATCCTGACTTCTTTAATAATAGCTCTTAATTTTTCTTTATTTTTCAGGGCATTCTGTGGATACTAGATCCAGACAAAGTTCCAGAACTTGTCCGTCAGGACAAAGTTCTGACAGAACAAAGGAGACAAGAATTTCTGGATGTCACTCCTGTGCAAAAGTATGCAATAATCAGGGGCCATTATCTTGTGCTGTTTGAGTCAGATGCTTCCTCGCTGGAAATTTTTCTGAAGGGCTGCACCATTCTTGCTGTGTCTTCTACAAGCCTGCCAAGAAGAAAATGGTACTTTAGAAATGCTGATGAAAGCCTTTTTTGTTATCCAGCTGTATGAGCTTTTGATGAAATGCATAAGTTATGTAGTTCCATACGCCCTTATAGTTTGAATAAATTTCAGAGTCACCTTCAACTTGGTACTTATGTGAGAGGGGCTTCAGTCCCTTATATTGTTATGGTACATAGTAACCCGATAATTACAAAGTTACACGACACTTTCTGGTATTTCTACAGCCATGCCTTTCATCAAAAATGGCTTTGAAAATTTGGGATCTTCATATTGAAGGGCTGGAGATCCTCTTTGGTCTTTTTTTTGAACTACCCAGTGAGTGGGATGAATTATTGGTGTTACGAAATAAATCAGTTAGATGGTACGTTTTTGTTAAAGTCTGAATGCAATATGAGTGTCCTTCACAATAAAAAAATAATAGAATGCAAGATGAATGTCCTTCACAATAGAAACTTCATAATTTAGAAGTGATATTTGCTATTATTTTTGGTCAAAATTGAATTGCATAATAATAATTATTATTTATGTATATAATATTTTTGTTACCTTTTTCTTTTCTCAAATACTGTTACCATTCTACTTAAAGTTATGGCTAGGAATCACATCAAGAAGCAGTGTCTCGTCCTAAATAAATTATGAATTTTTTTGAAAGTCATTAGTGTTTTAGTTTATTTTTGTAGGTAATTCACTAGTGTTTTAGTTTGAAATAATTTTCTGTTGTTATCTCTTTAATCAATTTATTTCAGACTATGCCTTATCATTTATGTTATTGAACCCATGTTGACTTTGAACAGCTAGTTATTAATAAGGAACTAAAGTACACTGTCTATAAATCCTTTAACTAATCAAATTTGTATATCGAAAAAAAAATGTTACCTTTTTGTTAAGAATTTACTTGTTTTATTTTTATTCTGCATCTTGTTCTTCTTTCCAGACCAAAAATTTCAAGACAAGATGCAAATTATTTAACTTAGTAGTTCACTTCTCTGTTATCTCAATTTCGAAAATTATTTAGTTGCATCGTCATGAATAGACATCTATGTATATGTGTACATGCTTTTATATGCATATTTTATCTGAAGTTATAAGCTGGTTGGAGTACACCTCGTCACATTCAGGCAATATTGTTTTTGAATGCATTTTTATTATGAAGACTAATGGGTTTTGATGAAGTCTAGCACCATTTCATGGGGCAGGTCTGTGGACCACGCTCGATGAACCCTTTGATAATCTGTGGCATGGCTGGCATTATCATATTAGTATCACAGTTCTAATTTACTTGCCATGGGGCAGTGTGAAAAAACTCTTGAAGTGTTTTGTTTGCCATGTTACAGAAAATCCTTTCAAATCGTTATCGGCACTGTATGGCGCCTATATATGAATAGGATTAGATTCATGGAATAAATGAAAAAGCAATATTGTAATTGTAACTTACATTTACTGGTAAAATTAAATACACATTTGTTTATTTGTATCCCTAATTTCAGGGCCAAAAGGTACCCAATCAAAGTGGAGAGTAAGGATTCAGTTATATATCAAGGATCTAAAATTATGTACCTCTATCTTGAGACATCTTGTGAGAAAGAATCCTGGTGTAGAGCCCTTCGTGTTGCTTCCACTGATGATAATGCAATGGTCATGTGGTTTTCCAAATTGAACACGGATTTTCAGCATTACCTGGCATTGCTGAATGTTGGATATCCTTCATTCGTGAAGTCAACTACTGATTCCAATTCTGAGTTGAACAATACGTCAGCTAAGTTTGACAATGCTTCTTCAAAGGTTCGTCAGTTCCTCAGGAAACTTGCGAAGAAGGCTTCAGGCCATGATGATAGTAAAATAAAAGCAAAATCTGTCTCATTCCATGACTCCATGCTTGGCAATGAGTTAGGAAAAAGGAAAATAACTGGAAAATCCCCAAACATTTCTTTTGATCATACTAGCAGGGCTTTGCCCACCTTTATGGGACCAGAAACAAAAAACGATGATTCTGGAGTATCTGATGCAGATTCGAGGCTCAAGTATTTTGATGAAGGACCACATTGCTTGAATGTGCTAGTTTCACGGTTATTCTTTGATGTTAAAAATAACCTTCAGATAAGAAGATCCATACATAATCGGATTCAGGTCTGTCATGTATATTGATTATCTTTTATGCACTTGTGTGGTTTATTTCTTAGTTTGGATGGTATTTCGTCTGTTGTCATTAGTGCGGATGAAGTAATTTAGCTATATAGTGTGTAATTGCATCAGTGTTCTAAATGACAGCGCCTGCATGACAGGGAGGGGGTGCTTAGCGGTAGGGCATTCTTTAAATAATAATTAAAAAACAGTAAATAAAATAGCCAACCTGAGTAAAATAAAATATTTCCATCTTCTCCTCTGCCTGGATGTTGCAGTCTTCTCTTTCTATTCTTTTATCTTCGTCTTCTGTTTTTTTGAAAGTCTCATTTTCTGCTTTTGCAGTCTGTCTCCATTGGCTATAACAAAGCTAAAATGCTCCCAACTTTCGTAGTAAAATAACAATTTATTTTCCAAAGTGCTTGCTGCGGATTTTGTATGTTATGGGAAAAACGGTACCTAGTTATGCTGCATTTCGTAGTAAAATAGAACATTTCGTTCTATTTGCAATGTTAAGCAAGTACGTGTTTCTGTGTTACCGAATTATGCAAATAGGTTATGCTTATGCAAAATTTGCTGCTCCAGTATGGTATCCAGTTGGCGTATGTCGATGAGCACGAAGTGTGAATCTGCTTTAGTAGGAAATAAGATAGATGCCTTTGATGACCCACTTATTTGAAGTAACTTGTGACTACTTTGTAGTGGCTTTGCATCAGTTTCAGACATTTCTATTTCCGTTATCCCATTCTTGCATAAAAAAAATTCCATTCTTGCATTACAAATCAGATGATTAAGAGTCAAGTCATGTTTTGGATATTTAAGAGATTCCATCTCCCTGTTGATTAGCGAGTGCTTGAAAGTTCTTCATAAAAGCTGTTTTGCTGTCGTCAGAACTGACTTATGTGTTTCGAATTTTGGTTTCTTCTGGTGTCTTGGCGGTGGAGAAGTCCAAAAATCAAAAGCTCCCCTGGAGGCGGTGACAATTTTGCAACTATCTTGAAGTTCATTTTAAGATATTTTGGCCCTCATAAACAATTTGGCTACCCTAAATACACCCATCTACTTCTAAAATGATCATTTGCAAACATTTGTTTTTTAGTTTTGCCAGAGCAATGCAGTTTTTTCAAAGACACTCTAACTTCTTTACATAAGTTTCTGTTATTAAAATTCCTCCTGGAAAGCTGCTTTTGCAAAACATATGCTTACAAAACTGTCTTAATCTCTTGAGCATAGTAAATCTATGCATCTCAATGTGCTGTCTTTGATAAAATCCAGCATTTGTTATCATGTTTTATTACTTCTAACAAAATTAATGTTTAGTGCGTTACGTCTCATGTTAAATGCTCTCTGTATCCTCCTATGTAATCCTGAGACTTGCTGATGCCTGTTTTGATTTGTGTGAGATTTTCCAAAGCGCAAATGTGAATGCCTTGATTTAATCATTGCGATTTATTTATCTACTTCCTTAATTTGTTATCCTGAACTGATATCGGTGTGCCTGCCACTTATATTCATTGCAATTTATAGCCATTGTTTAACATCTGTAGGATAAATTGGCATTCACATTGAATAAATTAGCAAATGTAACTTTTGTTCACTTTTGTTGGGGCCTTAAATAGCGTAACAAAGTAAAATTAAATGATTGTGGACACTATGGAGATACTCGATATGTTTTATTTCGTTTTCTATAAGCTGTCTACGAAATGATATCGAGAATAGGATTCACATAGATGTATATCTCAACTGTTGTAAATTCTGATTTATAAGTATTTCATCTGCATACCCACTAAATTTTAAATGCTTAATGCACTAGAGGGCACTATCCAATATGCGGGTCCCTAGTTACATTGGTGAAGTCGTTTGTACAGCAGTTGATCCTGGGACTCAGCCTCCTTGCATCCTTGGGATGAGGGCCCTTCCCTTGGATATGAATGAGATGTGGGCATTGGAAGTTAATATTGAATATGTTGGTGGCATGATCTTGGAAATTGAAACGCGGCTTGAAGTTCGAGAGTTGGAATTTGAAGGTGAGGATGCGCGACCTGAATCGAAAACTGCTAGTGAGGTCACTTCTGATCTGCTAGAAGATTTTGAGTATTTGGAAAAACAGTTGAATCTTTCTCATGAGAATATTGGTGAGAGAAAAAGCAATGAAGGATTTCTCAACAAAGGTTTGTAACTTAAATGCCTTGTTATGTTTTTTTCAACCTTAGCCATGTGGTTTCTTCAATTCGATAATATAAAATTTACAAACCTGTGTAAACATGTTTGAATAATCTGGTATAACATGAATACTGCATTTAATTCATTCAAAAAAGAGAATGAGAGTTACTTCTAGGTAAGTTAGTGATGAAGAAACCTCCATCTCCTTACCAGATAGGGTGACTGAAGAAATATGTTAACACCAAGGTAACTAGTATCATTATCTAAGGGCCATTTAGTAGACGCTCTAGTAAACGGACCCTAAGAAGATCTATAGAAATGTTATCAGTATGGATTTATGCAGTTGTGATCAGTAGACCTTGGAATGTTACGTGGCTTCTATAACTTCTGGTAAGAGTGATGCATACTTTGTCAAACCTCCAAAATTTTGGCCTTGGTTGGATGACGTGAAAAATTGGAAAATTTGTGTCTGTCTGAAATTTTAATAATATTATGTGTTAGAAAACAGAGCCGGTTCTCTGGGCTCTCGTCACGTGTGCGCAGATGCGCGTGTAACCCAACTTATAAGGAATATGTGAGCTACTTTCATTAAAACCTTGAGCTCAAGATGATTGATTGTAGCACCACACTTCCTTATAAGTTTGCTGATATTTGTGTCTCAAATTCGTGTGGACATTCTGTACACTCCCTCAAGTCCAACTAGGTAAACTCTATTGAGATTTGGGCTCAAACCCGCCATGGGACCTCCACTCATGGGTCCACTTTTTTGCGGACTTCCCTTGAAACCAATTACTAGTCTAGATCGCCCCCTCCGTTGTCATGTTAGATAATAGACCCGACTCTCTAGGCTCAGGTCACGTGTGCGCAGATGTACGTGTGTTCCAACTTATATGGAAGATGTGGGTTACTCTCATTAAAATCTTGAGCACAAAGTGATTGATCGTAGCACCACATTTCCTTGTAAGTTGATATTTGTGTCTCAAATTCGTGCGGAACATTCTCAACATTATAAAAAAAATAAACCGAACGACTAGGTGAGCGCTCGAGTGCCGTCTAGGCCACATTTTTGAATATTGATTATCTTCCTGATCTTGATCATGTGTTGAAATTCATCCAATGAAATTTCAGGATGAGCTTGTGACATTATCTTATGCATTGGCTTCGAACACCATGAATAATCAGGTAAAGGTCGTTATAGAGATTGAGCTAAGTTTTGAAGTAAACAGGACATCACAAACTGCTTGATGAATTTTTAAGCTATTGAAATTTATTTTGGATGAATCTGCATGTTCGTAGGACTTGGATCAACCAATAATATTTAAAAAAGATGCAGTGTTGGTATTCCAGTTGAGGATTCATAGCATTGCAAGTATCGTGAAATGATTCAAATATGTAACTAATTCGTTCTTGTGTTTGGAGTTCAACTAGATCACGAGTTTTCTTTCAGCAGGGGAAATTAATGCAACAAGAACCATTAATGTTCTAATCTAATATACATGAAACTATATAATTGCTTTTGACCAGGGAGGACACTGATTATTCACCGAGAGCTGCATGTATTTTGAGCACTTTGGTTTGTACAACCTAAGACTCGAGTGATGCTAGTGCATTAGTTATTGTTAAGGCATATATAGGATTTTTTAAAATTTCCTGGTGAATTTTGTTAACTATTTTGATTAGAATTATTTGGTAGAGGGTTAACTCTTCTTCATAGTTTCCTAAGTTGGAATAGTTTTGAACTGTCTTGTATAGAAATCTTAATTTGATTAGTGTATGATAGTTTATTATAATATATAGAATTCTGGGAATAGAGTAGTATTGCTTAAATAAATATATTAGAATCTCTAGATTCTTCTGAAACGTTACGACAATTTTCTTAAACCCTTAATGCTGTTCTGACTTTTGTTCCATGAAAAATTCCATGTGAAGGAAAGCCCTTCCTCAATAGGATTTATTTTGATAAAAAGGTGACATAACCCCATATAATGTCTCAGCATATTAAACCTGTAAGAGGTATGAGTAATAACAGGAAAATGTATGATTGTACTGAGCTAAATCAGTTTCATTTCTTAAATTTGCGGTTGTCTCAACTCTACTGTGGCTTTGTAGTCTAAATTTATGTCACTACGCTTCGTGGATAAGTTTAAAGATTTGCTCTCTTTTCCTACCTTGTAAATCTGCAGATGAAACTGAAAAGACCAAAATTGCTGGCTCTGCATCTGCACCATCCCGCGGATCTAGATGGAAGTCTATTGTACATTCTATTGCAAAACAGGTGTCACAGGTTTGTTGATACATTCTTTATGTCATGCTTTTTTATGCCACTCTACCTTGCACTGCCCTGAGTTGCTTTGAATGAAATAACTGGTATGCTATAATCATGACTGAATGGATCAAATTATCCATTGAGAACTTGTTAAAAAATTTGTTGTATGGTTCAGTAGTTGCTGGGTACATTTTTTCTGATTTACTGAAGTTTGATGCGGAAAATAGTAGCCATCATTGGCCCATGGGGATTCCTCGTTTTTTTATTTTTTATTTTTTATTTTATTATTTATATATATATTTAATTTTGCACCATAATTATCATCATTTGGCCGACAGTAGAGAATTATTATGCTCCCACTCCCACTTAAAAGGGAATCAAAATAATCTCGCAAAATCCATTTTGAACAAGAAAAGGCTGTCGTGTGAAACAAGTTTTTATTTATTAATATGTAATGATTTAGCAGGCTCGTATTTTTGTCAAATGTGTCCTTAAGCCTACTGTTTCGGGGAACTTGTAATGAAATATCTGCAAATAAATTTGAATCTTGAGAACCTGAAGCATTTTAATCTTTTTGAAGGTTCCTCTCTCTCTGGGGATAACGGTTTCATCCCTTAGTGGAACAATACGGATATACATTAAGCCTCCGCCTTCAGATCGCATCTGGTTTGGGTTCATTTCGATGCCAGATATTCAATTCAATGTGGACTCTTCTGTTGGTGATCATAAAATTACAAATGGCCGGCTAGCTCAATTCCTGATCAATAGAATTAAGGTAATATATCCTTTGTATAATCCCAGCACTTCATTTGCAAAGCTATATTCTAGCTGATTATCATTGGTCATGAAGGATGTTGATGCAGTCATTGTTTGCAATGCATTATTTATTTCCTTAAATTCATTTTCCCTGCTCTATCTGTATATTTTATTTAATTTGATCATTCATAGAGCAGGGTCAACTGGTCTCTTTTAAAGACCTTAAGTTGAAAATTTTCTGTAGTGTTATATGAAGTCAGCGAGAGCTCCATTTTTTGTTAAAACTTTTTAGTTGATTTTATTCTTAACATCATCTGTTTCTCTTGTGTATCATTTCTTCGATGGCTATTCCTTTTAGTTCTGTCTTTTATCATATTCTTTTAACTAATACCGATCTTTTTCTTGTAACTAAACACGAAATTCTTTTAGTATTTCGTGAACTTATTTTTATCATTTATTTCAGATATCATGGCGAATGTTGTGTTCTTTTATTTTATACCCACACGTATCTTGTTCCTAGTCTTCCAATCAGAATTGGTTGTGGATGTATATATTAATACGAAGTGCAAAATATTTGGATATTCACCTCTCTCAGTTTGTCTTAAATTTTTTTTTGTTTCTCTTGCCCTTTCTTGTTTCTTTTGGCATTAAAGAATAATACTACTTGTATACCCAATTTTGACACACTTTCATGAACACCCTTATGTAGCAACCATTACAACCACACATTAAAAAATAAGTGTGGTTGTGATGCATGCCACATAAGGGGTTTATGAAGTCACCGCCATTATGGCAATGAAATACTTGGTATAAGACTCAGTACATAACATTCACAGGTTTAAGTTTTGTTTTGTTTATCTTTCTCAGGCATCAATTCGTGAAACATTAGTGCTTCCCAACAGTGAAAGTGTTGTTATCCCATGGATGTTATCTGAGAAAGATGATTGGGCCCCTCGGGAAGTTGCACCTTTCGTATGGTATAAAAGCAATCAACATTCTGTTCCTGCTACTGATATGCCAAAACCAGAAGTACGATCTGAGAAAGTAGTAATACCCGCTGGTGAAGTCAAGCAAGGAAAATCCACCGCAGCCGAGTTAAATCAAGAGGAATCAGCAAATTATGACTGCACCTCACGGATTTGTGAATCCTTGGATGAGGAGGGTCCAAGTTCAATAAATGAAGTGATGATATTGGAAAATGGTTCTCCTGAAGAACTTAGAACCCCTCTGTTAAACAAGGATAAAACGCGGCCGCCTCATCTTCGGTCAAGGGGCATGGAGGATAAACTGGATATTCAGATACGAGGTCTGGATGGATCAAGTCACGATGTTGAAGATGATGACACAAAGAAGAAAACAGGTACAAGAGAACGTATGCGTGGACTGGGTAAGAAAATGGGAGAAAAGCTTGAGGTGAAAAGGCGACATATTGAAGAGAAGGGGAGAAGTTTTGTGGAGAAAATGAGGGCACCACAATGATTACTGCACCCTTGTACTATCCTTTTTCCGCAAGGAGCCAGTAGGTGTGTTCGATACTGGGTAATCCATTCGTGATATTGTAGAATAGTGAATTACGGTTTGCTCATAGGAGATCGGGTGGGTAGGTAAATTGTACAGAGCGCAGATTTAAAAAGGCCAGAATGAAGCGTCCTTCAATTCTCTCTTAAGTTTACTGTGGAATTGACGGAAATGCTATTTATACCGAAACTTTAATACGACATTCCGTCCTTTCTAATATGTGAAGTGAAAAAAAAAATTGAAAAATATAAAATGACGTCGTTTCACTAGTCATGCAGAATGTTCTGCTCCAGATTGATTCCCTCCCAAATAAATGAACTAGGTTCTGACAAATAATTTGAGTCATCGGATTTTAATCTGACGGCTCAGATCATTTCACACATTCTGAAATAAAATACCTCATTTTCCCTACATCGAGCTACAGGACCGTCTTCTCTAACCCGATTACGCATGTCGGACCGCCCAAGTTTTAGTTCTTTCCGTTCCCATTTCATACTGTCATTCTCCTCTTTGTTTTCAGGGAAGCTAAGCTATATCCATTTTGCATCATATCTAAGGGGTTACTCGGTTCGGGCCAAAGAAGCAATGGAACCTGATCATTATCAAATCGACTGTAATCTTTTTCTATCCGTGAAGATCCACTAGAGTGCCTTACGCTTCTAATAGGCCATGAACTAGATCCGAATCATTCTCAACGAGTCCATAAGAAGTGATCCCATTTTTTTCATCGGGT
>JAOYMZ010041186.1:0-15204 GCA_025802335.1 Pinguicula primuliflora | reverse complement strand
ATAATAAATATTTATTTAAATAATAAATTAGAATTATTAAAACTAAAAACATTTTTTATTTAATAATAATTGTGATAGAGAGTATTATTAAAAATTACAATAACAATATAAAATAATATCCTTTTATGCCATTTTACGAAAATCAGTTACCTTATCAGGTAAATTTGCGAAACAAGTCTAATCAAATTCGTCAATTTATCAGTCCACCTTATCAGTCATCTTATCAGTCACTTTATCAGTTACCAATCACCTTATCAGTCACCAGTCACCTTATCAGTCATCAGTCACCTTATCAGTCAGATTTGCTAAACACAGACTAGGATTCTAGAACTTGTGAAATATTTTGATTTTGACGATTGACAATCATTGGACAAAAATACACATAATTTTGTGTCAAATTTTATTTGTGTAGCTCTCTGTTCTAGATGACGGTAACATACGCCGCCCAGACGCTGGATGGTTGCCCTTCCCCCAGCCCGCATGTCACTTAACACCTTATTAGGCAGTTCATACAGGTACCTAGACTACAGTCTGCATATGTGCTATGCCAGTCCTGACCGTAGAGGGATCGTCTAACTCTTCCTAAAACATAGGTGTAGCTATAATTGTTGTTAAATATTTTGCGTAAGGGGATGCTAAGGGTTTAAATAAATATATTTGTATAATTATATTATATTATTATATTTTGTATTTTTTTTACTAAACACCTTTTCTAACAAAAAAAACTTTTTTTTCTAAAAAACTATATTATAAATAATAATTAAAATTATTATACATTCGCCGTCGAAAAATTAAAACCCTAAAGCTTATCAATCATAACCGCTAAACTTTATTAAAAATTGTAATCAATAATACGGCGGCTTCGTCGCTGAAAAACTAAAATCCTAAATGCTAACCTCTAAACTTTATAAATCGTAAATGCTAAACTTTATTAAATTATTAATCAATATTATGACGGCTTCGCCGCTGAAAAACTAAAATCCTAAATACTAACCCCTTAAACCTTATAAATCGTATATGTTAAACTTTATAAAAAATATTAATTACTATTACGACGGATTCGCCGCCGAAAAACTAAAACCCTAAATGCTAACCCCTAAACTTTATAAATCATAAATGTTAAACGTTATTAAAAATATTAATCAATATTACTACGACTTCGCGAACGAAAAATTAAAACATTAAATGTTAAATAAAACGTAAATATTAAATTTTTACGGACTTCAAAAGTCCTGCTTGCGTGAGATACTCTAAATGGAATTCAAATGATAAATCAAAATCTCTTTGGAAATTTTATTCAAACGTCTTGGATCATCCGATTAGATTAGATTTTCGAATTTATTTGTATTTTATTTTTTTACATAGTAATAATTAAATAACCTCATAATAATGATCGATTTTTTTTTAGCACTGGAGAATTTATGACAAATTTGACTCGTCGAATTCGAGGGGGTTGCCGCCCCCGACCGCAACACAAAAATAAATCCGGAAAAATAATCAATGGAAATTGCAAAACATTGAAATATTGCAACCTCGGTTCCGTCCCATCCTCCCCGCCTCAGTTGTTGATAATTTCAATTTCCTATTAAGAAAGAAAAGAGGACCATTTACTAAAGACTCTCTGGAAGTTGAACCACCAGCACTTTACTCTTTCACCACGGGAAAGTAAAATCCCTCATTTCGGAATGGAGATTCTGAGCACGGCGGAGGAGGACGAGATTCTCAACTTCTCGCTCGACGCCGAAGAACAACCGGAAGATATAGAAACAATTCTCAAAGGAGGCAACGCCGCCGCTTCGTCCACGTCGTACTCGCCGGACGGGACGACCACAACGTCGTTCCGACGCGAGATTAGGAGCGGTTCGTTGACTGTAAGTATTCCTCCGTCTTCTCTCTCTCTCTCTCCAGAGAGTATAATTCCTTAACGACCGACCGGACGGACTGCTGTCAGTGACTCGATGATTCCGTCGGCGTTTTCCGAGTCGACTCGGTCGACTCGTTCCCGAGTCAGAGTTGCCGGCTTGTCGTATCGAGTACCCGTGACACCGGTGTCTTTCCGGACGGATTTGCCCTCATGGGACTGGTTTGGCAGCGTGGCGGTGGGGGGTATTTTGGCAATTTATTCCAGTTATTTAATTGGACGCCTGTGTCCTGATTGGTCACCCCCATCGTGAGTTGTAGAAATTTCGTCGAGTCCTTTTCTACTTTCTCATTTTTCCATGTTCTCCACCCAGAATTTTCACACACCCACGACACACGCTATTCGGCTGCTAGTCAATTGACGATATTGCCCTTCGAAACAGTTCCCGTGGTCACCATTATTGTTCTGTATTAGTCATTTCGCACCCACACAACTTTGCCTAAAAACGACAAGAATCGTACTCGTAATCTATTCTTGGATGGAGTAGAAAATCTTGCAAAGTGCTATAACTTATAAGGCACTACAGCCTACGACAGCACGGCCCGAATTATCCGAATTACGGCTTATTCGAAAGCCCGCTTAAAAGCCCACCACTTAAAAGCCCACCACTTAAAAGCCCACCGCTTAAATAGACACTAGGTGTTAAAGAGGGGCCCTATCAGGTCAGGTCCTCCAAGCGCTTGCTGAAAAGTCCTACCAATTTCTTATCACGGTATTCGACCCCACCTGAGAGACTTGAGTGGATTGCGGTGTTGTAGAAGTTGCCATCTTGACATGTTTTGAATGATTATGAAATTCGTGTTTGATTTTATTTTTCTGATCTCATCAAATGCTGCCGTTGCTATTTTTTTTCACAGGAGTTTGTGGAAGAAGAACTCGAATGGCTGTCGAACAAGGATGCATTCCCGACGGTGGAGACATGCTTCGGCATTTTGTCGGACAATCCGGAGCTTATGGTGAACCACCGCAGCCCTGTTTCGGTGCTCGAAAACAGCAGCGGCAGTTCAATTGGGACCGTTAATGGCGGCACCAACGTTACTAATTGCAGTATCAAAGTCCCCTCTCGACCCCGTAGCAGCAGCACGCGGAAGAGGAGAACCACCGGATTCTCCGAATGGGCGAGCCATCAATGCTTGTGGTTGAGCCGAGCCGACAAGATCAAGAGAGAAAAGGAATCATCGTTCCTGATGCCGACATTCTCAGGTATCACCACCACCGGCGGCGGTAGGAGATGCTTGCATTGCCAAGCTGATAAGACCCCACAATGGCGTGCTGGGCCAATGGGGCCCAAAACGCTCTGTAACGCGTGTGGCGTCCGGTACAAGTCAGGCCGGCTTCTGCCTGAGTATCGGCCTGCAAATAGCCCAACATTTTCCACTGCCTTGCACTCCAATTCTCATCGAAAGGTCATAGAGATGAGAAAGCACAAGGTAGGAGGAGGGGATGGAGGTGGTGCCGCCACTGTAGGTTGTGGGTATTAGTGTAGGATAGACAAGTAGTTAGTTCTTTTTACAGGTTTCAGCATTTTCTTTTCTTTTCCATTTTTCTCAGATCAGTTAGATGAAGAGGGGGTAGGAGCTGGTTCTTGGTTTCTCCGAATTTGTTCTTGGTTTAGGGGTGTGTTGTAATGCATTAGATGGTTAGTGAAACTGAAACCAGTTGGATTTCCCTTTTTTCAAAATCCATTGAAACTTCAAAAGTCCATTTATTATGCCATAGATGGATCTCATACTTTGGAGAGATAAGTTATGATTTGGTATATCCTATTTTCTCCCGTCCTGTTTAAAGGTTTGATTTGTTTGATTCGGTTTCAAGAAATTGATTTTTTTTTTTCATTTGGATATGAAGTACCACATCATTGCCCCTTGACTTGCAATGGAGTTTGAGGTTTTCTTGTGCCAAAAAGACCATCTTTTGTGTTGTGTTATTGATGAAGCATTTACTTGGAGACCGTGGTTGTGGATTGGAGTAATATGTGAAATATGGAAAAACTATACACCAAAAAAAAATCATATGACCACCTAGTGTTCTTGTGCTTCTTGCTCACCTAATTCTTCGAGCATAGCAAATCTCATGAAGTATTAGCATTATCTTCGTCAAAAAGGGGTTAAGTGACTGACAATTGACTAACGGTCATAAGTTTAAATTCCCCTAGCAACATGATCTTGTCATATATAGCTTGACAAATGTATTTACCCCCTGTCGTGATTTGGAAGCTATTTAGGTAGTACTTTGGGTTTACCGATTTCGGTAGGGTTTCCTAAATTATAAAAAAAAAACGTGAACTAGAAAAGTTGAAGGAGACAGCACAAAAAACACAACTTCATAAGGCTGAATAGACATGGATTTCCATAACGAATGAAATTATACTCTGGATTAATTGTGGTCTGCTTGTTTTAGAAATTGCTGGGATGAATTCTTATCTTTTACATAAGCATTACACAACCATGATTTAATGGGAAAGAAGAATCAATTACACCAGATAGTTATGCAAAGAGGTGCTTAAAATTGGGACCCTCTTGAAACCTGTAGTGCCTGAGTTTTAATAGTTCTTGGGTATCCCCTATTGAATACCTTATTTTTCTGCAGAGAATCCCTATTACAACAAAACACTCCAAGAACCCTTTACTTCCAGACCAAACCAAAAAACAATAAACCGAAGCTTAATACAAAGTAGATGCCACTTTTGGTGGCCTTTGGACCCATCTAAACCAAATTTCCTCCTCTTCTCCTTGTGTACTATTATATCCCCTCACTCCATCTGCAAACACTCTCCAAATACACTTCTTGCATCTATCCACATCCCTATGAGCATTGTATATCTCATAGTAATACATGCCTCCAACACCTTCCCAAGACATACCACAAAAATACAGTGTCGTCGTCCATATGTTAACGCGGAACTTCCACGAAAAATAATCCATGTTATGAAGAATATGAACACCGAAATCGTCATCCTTGGACTTGCAATGGAGGTACAAGTCGATTCCATCACCTAGGTTGTTGTGGACTGTAACATTTGTTTTCTTGCTGCAGAAGAGACATAGTTTTCTCGGTAGCGTTTGGTGTAGTGATGGAGGTTTTCCATGGATGCTTGAATTTGATGCGGAGTTTGCATGAGTTATTATCTGACCATGGGAGGAGATGAGTTGCAGGAACAAGATACAGAATGCAACCGCACAACTTTGAGCATCCATGAATCTGTTGGATGAATGAGTTAGGATGGCATACTGATAGAACAACTGAGCTATATATATATATATTTATACGACGGTCGTTGAAATTAGTCGCATATCATTGGAAATACCATATATTAGAAGTATCCTGTGAATAGCCGAATTTTTTTGGAAAAATGATATGGGATTAGTATTTAGTGAATGAGAATATGTTTGTAAGCAATTCTCCCAATCCAAACAGAATCAACTACTCGAGTTTATGGTTGACCTTCATTATTATCATGGATTCACATAGAAACCTGTGGCAATGAGAATCCATTACATGGTAAATAATTGAGAAATTGGATGTTTGTTTGACCTTATTAGGTTTGTGACCAAATTATAGTAGTTTGTGTTACTATAAGTTTAGATATTTTTTTTGGCAAATATTTGAAGTTGACCATGGCTAATTTTATTGTCTAATATTAAGATTGGGAAAGATTTTTTTTACGAAATTGAACAATATACCTTATTGTATAATGCCCACAATTGACCATATCATTTGATGCGGGACACAACTAGTATGGGCCTAAAAAAGTCACAAAGGGCCGGATCAGGCACATCTAGCATTCTTGAGATTACTCGAGCACTTATAATTTAGTCATGTGCCTTCTTATTTTTCTAGCATGAAGTTGTTTCCACGACTGTTTATCTAATCTTCCTACTTAGATCCTAAAATTTCCAACTGCTATCCATGATCTTATCATATAAAAATTCGACAATCACTCACCTTGAGTCCTATAATATTTGGGTGCTCCAATTTTATTCATACCCAAAGAGGCAAAGAACCAAGTTTGACCCATGTGCCGATAAATGTATCTTTATCGTTAAACTAGTGACACTAAGAAATTTTCGTAATACACGGTGAAAGTTAGCCATTGGTTATCTCAATATCTAATTTGAGGGGATCATTGAATAGAATAATTCTAGGGTGCGTTTCGTAACAGGATAGACACTATCCTTGTTAATCTTGCAATGCGAGATTACTTGGGATTAAGGATTAATCAGCTCGTTCCCTAGTCAAATAACTATATGAATTGAGTGGGATTGTAAAAATGTGAGATAAGTCAATCATTATTCGCTATTCATGTTTGTAGCCGGATAACATTGACACATAATTAAATTTTTTTGACTTTACACTAATGTCCTTAATTAATCTGAGGCAATTCGCTGGAAGTTGTTCACCAGTAAACTGCATTTGACTCTTTTGTTGAAATGAAGCCTCCAGTTTACAATGCCGGCCTACTGATAAACCAGCACGAAAACCATCATGATCAGAATCCCTTGTTTTCCTATCCTTTGTCATATCCGCAACAACAAGAGAAGAATGCATTTGGCTCGCCTCCTCAGGCCAAACGACACAACAATGGACAGCAGGAACTGGACACCAGCAATTTCTTCAAGCTCTGAACTTCCGACAAGCGAGGTGGAACTATTCTTGCTGGTGAGAGAAGATTTGACAAGAAGTAGAGTTGGTAATTCGGCCCCGCCCCGATGGGTCGCCCCAGACCCGCCCCGTCCGGGTCCAGGGCAGGGGTTAAGGACCCGTCTCGGACCTGGACCCGGACACGTCGTATAATTTTAAGTACATGTTTCTTTTTTAAATTTAAATAAATGTACTACAATTGAAAAAGAAGTATAAATTATTCATCCATCTAAAAATAATACTCACGTGAGAGAATTGCTCTCCATGTTCTAGCAAATTGCTTCCCCATCGACGCAGGCATATTCCCACTAAATTTAGGCTTGTAAATACATCCATCAGCGGTGTATTCTCACTGAATTTAGGCTTATGTTACATATTTTTGATCTTTCCTTCCGTATCACTTTGGTTATAGGAATAGAGCAATGCTATATGTACTCTCTTATTTGACACACTGAATAAATACACACATGTGACAACAATCACAACCACACATCAAAAAATGATTAAAAGATAAGCAATAAAAAGTGAGGTTGTGATTTTAATAGAAGCATAAAGGAACTTCTAATAATTATACAACCTCTCACGCTCCTCAATTGTATTCAAGGTATGAAGGTAGTAAATTGAGTTATTTCCTCAATTAAGTTACTGTTTTTGCAATCTTTTTTCGTTGTACCCGTGAGCAATATGAGCATTCAAAGATTCAAAGGTTGAATCACATGAGCTTTTTTGAGTTTGAAGTTGGGAGTGACGGAGCGGGTCTCGGTAGCTCTGACCCACCCCGCCCCGCCCCATTGCCATCACTTTGCGGGTGTTTACCGAAGGCGGAATTTATGATATCGTAAGATTTCTCTGGTAATTTTGTCAAGCTTTGAACTTTTGGCAAACTTCAAAAAATGAATTTTGCATCTCTCACTGGTGGAAGCTCTGTAGGATTACGGTGTTCTTACAAAAATGGGGAAGAAGAATCCCAAATAAGGCTGTGGTGTCAGTGGGCTCCGGGCTCCACGACTGGGCATTCCATCCCCGTCGGATTTAGCGCACTGCTTGTTTCACCAGTGCTCTGCCGGTGATATCGTAGGATTTCTCCAAGGCCTCATGATAATCGGCGATCGTGCATCGGAGGTGAGACGAAGATCGTCACCATTGATCGGAATGTCAAGTTCGAGACTCTGCTCTCCAAAATTGTGGGTGTCTACGACATCGAGGCAGGAACAAAATGGACTGAAAAAAAAGTGAGGATAATTTCGGCTATTTTAGGTGAGATTGTATAATCAACTCATTTTGTAGGGATTGAGTAATCCCACATAATGCAGGATTAGAAGCGGGTCGTAGGATTCAATCATTCGACCTGGAAAAAATTAAGTTGAATACCGAACATGGGATTAAGATAGATTATTTTCAGAATCATGAATTTATCACTCAGTAATCCGATTCCCGAACACACGCCTAGAATATTAGTTAATTATGTAAAACATTTTAAATCTTCCATAACTACTCTATTTGGCATGCTAATCCTTCCCATATTCCTCATTATAATTAAGTTTTGAATTAGAAAAGTTTATCCCTTCAACAATTAGCAATATATTTTTTTCTGGGTAATAACAAAAGTTTCATATATCCAATGAGGCATAAGTGATTCATATGTAAAAGATTGGTATCCATAAACTTTAGAATTGAATCAAATTGTATGATAAGAATCATGAATGATAGATAATATTCCGATAACATAGTTTAACAACACTAAAGATAATAACCCTAATCGCCACTTCATCTGATGTTCTTTTCATTCTGATTCCCATTGTGCAACCTTTGTCCATTTCTTGTTGTCGTAACTCATCTCAAATCCCCAATCATCAGCCCTCCAATGCACAGACATTCGTCCATTATCACGATAGGGATCGAAGGCGATGAAGGAAGTAAAGCGACTCGAACCATATATCGCGCTAGCGTACGACACGTTTTTACCATCGGCAACCACAAAATACGGCTTGCTGCCGGGGATAAGACCGACCGAGCCTACGGGTACACCGCCGGCCTTGATGTCCACATGGATGTTTGATAGGAATGTTTTGATGTATATCACCGGAGCGCCGATGTGTCTCGCGGCGGAGAGCTGTGAGAAATGGACGGCGGAAACCGCCAAAAGCAGAGACACAACCAACAAGTTGGACGCTGTCATTACGTTTTTGTGTATAGCTTTGAGTGTTCTTCTACTCTACTTGTACCCAAAATAATAAGAGGAAGAGGGTTGACTTCAAATGTGGTTATGAAGATTAATTAGTTGCTTTTTCGACAGATCCCAGGCATGATGCAATATCTCGTGAGATTTGTTTGGTGTGATTTTTGTAATAAATTTATTTACTGGTTAAAGATAGTGTAAGATACCACGTGGAAATAGATGATTCAATGACTTAATGGAGAACTTGCCAAAAAAAAAAAAATAAGAGTTAGGGGATAATTAGAAAGAGTAAAATGGTATTTATCCCCTATGGTTTGTGCTAAAATCACTTTACTCGATTGTGGTTTAGAAATTAACAATTTACCTCACGTGGTTTTAAGAAAAAGTCAACGCAGTCTCTTAATTTATTTTAATTAAAATTAACAATAAATTGATTAAAATACCTTTAAATAAAAAATTAAAAAAAAACTCTTTTATCCATAAATATCATTTATTATTTTGCTTGAATTATATATATTACTAAAATATAAAATCTGAAAAAATAAAACACAAAACATTAAAAACATATGCAAAAAATAAAAAAATAAATAAAATTTTAAAAATCCATACAAAATAGATATAAACAATTACAATTCCATAAACATAATATAAAATATAAAACAAAACAGAGAAATTTAATAAAAATTTGACAAAAAATTCGTTACAAAATTAATAAAACCGTAAAAATTTAAAATAAATTAAAATATAATTTTTGTAAAGTTTTTACAGATTTTTAAAATAATTATATCTACAAAAACATTACAAAACTAAATGTTTGTAAAATATTATAAATATTGTATTTTAAAATTTTTTTAGCAAAAGTATATATAGTATATTGTCTTTGGGTTGTGTTTATAGTATATAATGCAAATATATATATGATTCTTCATATATATATATATATATTTAAAAAAGAACAAAAGAACAAAAAATTAATTAAATCTCATTTGCAATTTTTTGAATTATTAATTAATAATTTGATAATTATAAAATTTTAAAAGGAAATAATAAAAAAATTCAATTTTTAGTTTTTTAAATAGTATTTTTATAATATAAAATGAATACAATTCAATAAACTAATTAAGGAGCAAAACAGTCTTTTTGAATATTTTTTCTCGTCCACTCTCATTACCCGCGAGTGTAATACCCGCGGGCTAATTTGCTCTTTTTTTAAATAATAAGATGGTAAATTGTCAATTATATAACATAATGGGGTAAAATAACTTTACCCAAGTATAGGAGGCATCTAATTGAAAATATTAGTAGATTGTAGTCATACAAAGCCCAACCAAAAGTCCAAGTGAAAAAAAAAGAAAAAAAGTTATACAATTTCTTGTGATTTTTTCTCAAATTTTCTTGGAGATTAGAAGCCTTCGGAAAAGAAGCCTTCGAGTAATGCCTTTTTATGCTTTTGTTACGGGACGAAATACAACAACGCTGCAGTTAAGTTACCCCCAAAAAAACGCTGCAGTTACAAGAGATACGACATTGTGGTTAATGCAGGAAATATGGTGATGGAAAATAATAATTTTCTCAACAATTCGGCAAGCATCAAAACCTTTCAAGAATTAGGAGGATCTCCGAATCTTGTGAATCAAAGTTTCCTTACAACTGATTCACCATCTCGTAGGTGCCCTGAGAATATGAGCGTCTGTCTCCCATGATACAACAGATAACGAATAGCTTTGCAAAGTACTTGCAGTACTATTCCGGCGAATCCAAACTGTGTCTAACTTCTATCACTAAGAACTCAAAACCAAAGACCTAAACAAAGAATCAACAAATCAAAATCTAGACTCAAAGTGATTTTTGGTGTGTGTTTTTGAACAAGGGAGGATGTTTATATAGTTTCAAAATAATTAAGGAGAATGAACACACTTTTTTAAGGAGTAAAAACTCTTCCTCTTCAACTTCTCCACTCAATAGAGATTAATACTCATCACAAGAGTAATGTTGGGGTGTATAGACTTATATGTACAGCCAAAGTACAACCCATGTTTGCCATCACCTGTCGTCAAAATCGATTGTACCATTGAAAAGACCTTGCGTAAAAGATCAAAAGTCTCATGTTTTGGTGCGGCCCCGGCAACGGAATTAAGGACTACTTAACCCAATGGGAAATGTTTTAGAAATTTCCGACGATGAAGTCGCCGGAACCGCATCAGAACACGGGGGTTTTGATCTCCTATGCATGGCCTCCAATGGTACAATCCATTTTGACGACGGATGATGACAAATATGAGTTGTACTTTTAGGCGTAGATATAAAAATTCCTGCCCATCACAAATTCATTTTATAACTTATCTACAGTATATATACATAAATATAATATCTACACAGAAACCTCTAGTGTACAACTCTTAGGTGTAGATCCATGTACAATTGTTTGATTCCATTTTTCCTTATAAAAATTGTTCACACCATAGGGCTTTCCATGCGTCTTTTATTTGACCTGAAGGGCTCTGAGCCGTATAATTTGCAAGATGATGGAGTGTAGTCTCTTCAATTGTAATTGCCTGGCTGTAGGACATCTCAAACCATCCACATATTTCCTGCCAAGTTTTCTGGGACATATTTGCAGTTAAAGAACATGTGGTTGGTTGTCTCTTACTACACACCACACCATAAGAAAGGCCTCATGCTGATCAATATGAATTCCAATGCTTGAAGACTTGTACTTGTAGCTATGCTGTCACAGAGTAGCCTCTAGATCAAGTGTCAGATCCTCCTTGGGGCAATCTTCCCCCAGGCTGTAGCAATGTGACTCCTATTTCCATGTTGTTGTCCCTGCAATAGAAGTGAGCAAGTATTGTAAGTTGATGCTACTGTATACTTACCTGAGGCCATTCTTCCCCAGGACAGATGATCTTCTGTAGCATTTTCGGGCATATGTTTGGATGTTGCATCTGTCATTTGGTTTAGTCTTACAAAATTTCAATCACGCAGTGGCCTTCCGAAGCCTGGCTACCTTCACCTATCCGAAATTTAAGTTTGTTAACAAAACCTGGCTGCACAGATAAAGATTTCGGTCCAAATTCTAGACATATTAGTCAAGGAGGCGTTGACCTAGTCGTTCTAAGAGTGACAATTACACTTAAAGGTATGGGTTCAAATCCACTTAGCGACATGAGCCTGTCACATATGGCTTGCCAAGTGTGGCTTACCTCCCTACCGTAGTTTGCAGGCTATTGCGGTAGGGCGTTGAGTTTACCTATCTCGATAGGGTTCTCTACGTTATCAAAAAAAAAAATTCCAGACATATTATCTGCGACAGTAATCAACTAAATTTCAACCATGCAGTCTCTTTGCTGATACTTGATAGTATTTCTGCAGGATAACTTGGCTTCAGAATTCCCCTGGATCGGTCTTTAGCCTCCAAAGCCATTTACTGAGCAATGATTAATTCATGATGCTGAATACATTTTTAGACTGGCTTGGGATGTCACTTATGGGGGAGAACCCACGTAAATGAAAGGAAATTTCCCTTTTGTGCAGCACAATATATTAGCCTTTCATCCAACAGATCGTATGCAACATTTTAACCATACAACTGACTCTTGATTCAATTGATGGATAGTCCAGAGCAACTCCAAAATTTTTGAGAATGAGATGGATACAAGTGGCGGAGTAGTGTGACCCAAATCTAGAGAATGCTCGTGAGGCACATCAGTCAGTTGTGGTGCAGACACAGATGATGCTAGCCGATCAAGTGAGTCTGACATCAAGTTCTCTCCCTGATGGCTTGATTGGGAAGAGGACATACAACAATACTCAGTCTCAACAAAAATTACAGTCCATAGTTGTGACAACTGACAATCCGGCAAGTTTGATGATTATAAGATCGATAATCCTTCTCGAGGCCTCCATATACCACAAGTACACATTTTTCAGCACAAACACTAATTTTTGAAAGATTGACTTTCGGCACATGGACATACACATAGCACCAAATACTCGTGAAAAATAGAGGCCAATTGAGGTAGGAATTTAGATAAAATCAGACAGAGTTTGAATTGGAGTTCGAAATTTTAAAATTTGTGTGAGTATGCGATTAGCCAAATAAACAAATGTAGCTACTGCTTCTAGCCAAAAAATAGATGGAACATGAGACTCAATAATCAAATGACGAGTTACTTAAGAAGAAATTTATTTTTTCTCTCAATTACACCATTCTGTTAGGGAGAATGAGAACACGAAGTTTGATGTAGGACATCATTTTCAGAACAAAAAAATTTCATTTGGTGATTGATAAAATCACACCATTATCAGACAGAAGAACTTGAATTTTTTTATTGAACTAGGTAAAAACCATGCAGTACAACTAAGTAAACATTTATTTTTAATTGATATACCCGTGTCATGCGAGAACAGTTATCAATAAACAACACAAAATACTGAAATCCCTCACCCCCGATAATAGGAGCTCGTTCCCAAACATCTTAATGTATTAAGGAAAATAAATACGTCGAGTATGTTTTACAAAAATGGCTGTTTAAGGCTTTCTTTCAAAACTACAAGTTTCTCAATGAAAAGGAATATTAGAAAGCTTAGAAAATAACTAACCCAGATAGAAATGAGATGGATGACCCAACAGCCAATTTTGAGAATTAGGTGTCTTACGAGTAAGTGTTCAATGGAGGTGATGACACATGCGGCAAGTGGTTTTAGATCGGAACGTTCACATAGGCGCACTGGTCACATGCCCAATTACCTGAATCATCTCCACTTTTGGCTGATGTGCCCGTCTTCAAAGATTCCTTCACGCTACTCCCAGTCCCAGCTACATTTTTTGAGATTATTTTGTTGGATGCTGCCTGAGACTCAACATCCGATAGGCCATTCTCCACTGCTCTAACTAAGTTCTTGAAGTAGTTGCGTGTTGCACTTGTTAGACATACAAGTTTCGTAAGGAAATCATTTTCCATTTGGTGTAGATGCTAACTGCTGCAATATTTCACCCCATAGTATTCTCTTTTCATTTCCAGAGGTAGGTGCATAAACATTGATGATATGCACCTCAATATGCTCTGGTTCCCACCAACCACTAACATACAAAAATTCAGCGGTAGATGATGAGTTTGATAACTGAAAGTTACCTTTTTGTCAAATACAGAGAAGTCCTCCTGAGCGACCTTTAGAGTCCTTGTGTACCCATTTGCAGTCAAAGTTAGGCCATATGTTGTGTGCAATTCTGTATGTGAACTGCTCTAGCTTTGTTTCTTGCAACAACATAAAATCAACTAAGTTAGTTCTCACCAGGCTATTAACATCCCTTTTCTTTGAAGATGTACCTAAACCACCAATGTTATAACTTAATATCTTCATTTTAATTCTGCGTTAACTTTTCCGCAGATACACACTTATGATGTTGATCAAAGCACTCGACAGCTTCAGCATCAATGTTTTTCAGTTGATTAATAATCATCTGGTCCGATCCTGACGCTGTGACACCCAAGGCTTTCACACTGTTCCAAAGAGATTCAATCTGCCCTTCTGTGTTTGATTCTGCTGCCTTTGGACAGTCTGTTTCCACATTGTCTTGAGTCGAGATAGGATGTTTTGGGGTAATTTGAATCTTGGTTGTTGACTTCTGTCCAGACCGAATACTGTCAGTGTGCATTTTCAACTTTTTTTCCTGTGATATCCTTGGCGACAGCTTGTTCCTAGACCTGCTGGAATTTGATTTTGGTGACTGTGCAGTAAAGATTTGGAGATCCATTGGGTTGTCACTGTATATCGGAGTGCCTGGGATCTCTGCTAAAATTGTCTTGTCTACATTCTTTTTGTTGTTGAGAGAATCTCCAGTGTTAGAAAAATCCAAGGTCCTACTTATACTGTTTTGTGTCCCGTGTGTCCCATTTTTTGATCTTGAAGGGCAAGAAGTGCAGTGAGACCTCCATTTTGTATGACTCTTGAGACTTTCTATTTGGCCGTTGATGATAACTCTAAACCTTCCCATATCTTCGGTTACCCTCTGATGTGGTTGTGATGAATTTTAACCCCAGGTCCAATTCCTTAGAATTTCCTATTCCAAGGTCCAATTCCTTTGAGTTTTCTGTTCCGACCATGATTTCTTGGTCTTTAGGTAGTGTTGTGATTTCAGGAGGTAATGTCTCTGTCCGATTGTTTTCTATTGATTTATAGCTCCTACTGTCTCCCTCCTTTTCTATCTCCACTGTATCCAGGATTGATGTTGGTTTCTATGTGAGCTGGACAGTATTCATTTGTGAGACATCAATTGCATCCTTGAAGTTGTTGACTAGCCTTCTTCCTTTGTTGATTGTCCTTCTGTGCACCAGGGCATAACTCAGGCCAGTTTGTGTTAGAAAACCGGCCCGCCTCTCTCTGGCTCGGGCCTCGTGTGCGCAGGTGCGCATGTGTGGGCTAATATAATTAGGAAGGTGGGCAACCCTCATTAAAACCA
>JAOYMZ010041175.1:0-15204 GCA_025802335.1 Pinguicula primuliflora | reverse complement strand
CATTTAAATAGGGTTTTAGATTTTTTCGGCGGCGAAGCCGCCGTAATATTATTTAGAAAAATAGCATTATCCAATAGTAATATTTTTATTATGTAATTCGATGGCCGAGATACATATTCGGCACGGTAGGGTGCCATTTGGCACACTACCATTCGGCACTTGAAAATTACTCGTATATATAGAGTCTTCTACATGATTTACTCCTCTAACAGAATCCCTATAAATTAGGGATCACTAAACATGGAAAGGATTTGGTCAAATCCTTTCCGTAACACTCCCTCTCAAGTTAAGTGGTGGATGTCCGACACCTAACTTGGAATGACCGACCATTAACTGCATTCGTCAATATATCTGTCAGCTGGTTTTCTGATCTCACAAATGGAAGTGTTACAATCTTCTCCTCAATCTTCTCTTTAATGAAATGTCGATCAATCTCCACATACTTTGTTCGATCGTGCTGAACTGGGTTCTCTGATATGTGGATAGGTGCCTTGTTGTCACACATCAAAGGACACATGTGCCTTGTCATCAATTTTATAAGTTGTAGAACCTCTGTTACTCCTCGAACTCTACCTCGAAACTCTGCCTCAGTGCTTGACCTCGCTAACGCTGTCTGCTTCTTGCTCAACCAAGTGACATGATTCCCTCCAATAAGAGTGAAGTATCCTGAAGTAGAGCGTCTATCCATAGGGCTACCTGCCCAATCTGCATCGGTGTAAGATTCAATGTCCAGATTTCCATTCTTAGAATACATGACTCCAGCATCTGGTGATCCTTTCAAGTATCTCAAAATTCTGAAGGTTGCCTCCATATGGTGTTTCTGAGGGCTGTGCATAAACTAACTCACCACCCCTACTGCATACGAGATATCGGATCGTGTGTGTGCCAAATAGATAAATTTTCCTACCAAGTGTTGGTATCGATATTTATCAGTTGGTTCAACTTTCTCTACCATCTTCAGCCCATGATTAAGCACCATAGGTGTGTCCACTGGCTTGCAATCTAGCAATCCTGTCTCAGTTAAAAGGTCAAGAACATAGTTTCTCTGAGATATATAGATTCCCTTCTTGGACCTCATCACTTCCATTCCCAAGAAATACTTCAGCATCTTCAAGTCTTTCATTTCAAACTCCCAGAACAAACTTTTCCTCAGTTCTTCTATCCATCAACATCATTCCCTGTGATAATCATGTCATCCACATAGATAATGAGGCACGTGATGCCTTGAGGTCGTCGCTTCAAGAATAGGGTATGATTATAGTTACTTTGGTTGTACCCACACTTCTTTGTAACGATCGTAAACCTCCCAAACCAATCTCTGGGTGACTGTTTCAATCCATACAATGCCTTGCGCAATCTGCACACTTCATGGGAACGAAACTCAGTAGAAAAACTAGGTTGCGGAGACATATACACCTCCTCAGATAAGTCACCGTGCAGGAATGCATTTTTCACATCAAACTGGTGAAGATGTCAATCTAAATTCGCAGCCAACGAGAATAGGACCCAAACTGTGTCAAGTTTGGCTACTGGAGAGAAAGTCTCTGAATAGTCTATGCCATATGTCTGAGTATAACCCTTTGCCATCAACCTGGCTTTAAACCTTTCGATCGAACCATTAGCCTTACATCTAATAGTAAACACTCATCTACAACCAACAGGTTTCTTCCCGGAAGGCAAGTCACATTTCTTTCAGGTTTCATTCTTCTTTAGGGCACTCATCTCCATTTCCATAGCATATTTCCATTCTGGGATTTTCAAGGCTTCTTTCTCATTTCAAGGGATGTCCTCACTATTTACGTCAACAGAGAATGCTCGAGCGGGTGTGGACATACTTCCCTTGACGACATCAGCAATAGGATACCAGGGAATTCCCCGAGTAGATCTGGAAGGTACTTATGGGAATTGCTTCCAGGGAATTCCCCATCTTTCTCATGATCTAGAGTGAATTGCTTCCAGGGAATTCCCCGAGTAGAGCGATCTGGAAGAACCCGAATAGGGGTGATTGGAGATCCTGCATCAAGGTCAGAAGGCATAATATCCAAGAAAACTGGCTCAGGTGGAAGTGTACTTACCGGAGTATCCACTAAAGAAGATCCTTGAGGTTGCCCTGTGAGGTTTGACTGTATTATGTTGTCGTCGCAATCCGGAGCAGGTGGTCTACCTGACTCATGGGTAGGCTCAGGTAGCACTTGTGCATTAGGCACATGAAGTGGCGTGGCTGGGACTTGGGAAGAGATGGGGAACAATGGCAGGGCACGTGGGGAGCCACTGTAGATTGTGGCAATTTGCTGACAGAAGGGCTCAGCCAATCCAGTTCGTCTACTTCCTGTATCTCCCCTTGACGACTGGATTGAGTAGGTGCATGGAAGAAATATTCCGTCTAAATGAAATCACAATCCATCATGATAAATAATCATCGAGTAAGGGGATTATAACAACGACATCCCTTCTGTGAGGTCTTATACCCCACAAACACACATTTTTCAGCACAAGGATCGAATTTCGACCGATTTACCTTTGGAATGTGAACAAAGAAAGAACACCCAAATATCCTGGGAGTAAGAGTTAAGGGAGGTGGTACCTGTGAAAGTTCAGATAATACTTGGATAGGTGTTCTAAAGTCCAGGATCTGGGTAGGAAGCCGGTTGGCTAGATACGTGGCTGTAGATGCCGCTTCGGGCCAAAAATATTGTGGAACTTTCAGTTCAAACATAAGAGCCTAAGTAATCACCAGAAAAAATCGATTTTTTCTCTTGGCTACACCATTTTGCTGTGGGGAATAAGAGCACGTGGTTTGGTGTAACAACCTATTTTGAGAACAAAAATCTTGCATTTTTTGATTTACAAACTCCCCCATTATCAGAGCGGAGAATCTGGATTTTGGTCCTGAACTGAGTAAGAATCATATGATAGAATTTGGAAATTTTTTCAAACACCTCGGACTTATGACGAAGAAAATAGATCCACATCACTCTAGAACAATCATCAATAAATAATACGAAATATCGCAACTCCTGTCCTCCAACTGAAGGAGCAGGGGCCCAAACATCAGAATGTATCAAAGAAAAAAGTTTAGGAACATGAGTATTTGAAACTGAAAACGAATGTCTATGATTCTTAGCCAACACACAAGTCTCGCAATGCAAAGGAGTACTAGAGGCTTGAGGGAATAACCGATTAAGGTACTTATGGGAAGGGTGGCCAAGACGTCGGTGCCACAATCAAATTTTAGACTGGGTAGATTCATGAGTTAGGAGTGTCCTTTCCGGCAGCGAATATACTTCGTCAACATAATACAAGTCATTCTTTTCAGTGTCATGCCCAATTATTCTGTTCGAACGGATATTCTGTAAAAACATAGAAGGAAGGAAACATCATCACAACGCAGTTGAGTTCTTTCGATACGTGGCTAATAGATAACAGCTTGTAAGATAACGACAGCACATAGGGACAATTAGATAAGTGGATGGAGGGCGAAATATCAATAATACCCGCCCCTTTTACAGGAGCAAATTCTCCATTCGCTGTCTCCACAACTTTCTTCTTCGAGTCCTGTAAAGATACAATGTCTGATAAATCATATGTAATTGTGTCGGTGACGCCACAATCGAATATTCATTCCCCGTGTTTCTTACTGTTCGGCCATCCTGCAATATTTACGCAACCCACATGCGATCTGGGTTTAACAGGCTTAATAACACTGTTATTTCGGGCCATAGGTTTTCGTGCAGAAATTGTTAACTGAGTTAAAGAATTATTATCCCACACCGAAAGTCTAAGTGTGAGATAAGTAGTTTAAATAAGAATTGTGGGGAGAACCAATTACCTTGGGCCTAAGGATTTAATGGTGACACTCACATTCCTACCAAATTAATCTCCACGCGCACCTGCACACACGAGACCCTAATCGATCATAAACGGTTGGGCTCGCTTCTTCATAATGGGCTCGTGACCCGAGTGTTGGGTCAGCCCAGTTTCGTTTCCCTTTCTTCTAAATTCTATCATCGTATCAGAGTCAATAATGGTCTAACGACCGAATGGCCTGTGTATGCTTTCGCTCTTCTTCGGTGTGGCGTTCAAGTACAATAGGGTTTGCCTAGTCGGACTTGAGGGGTAGTGTTAAAGAGTTATTGTCCCATACCCAAAGTGTAAGCGTGAGATAAGTAGTTTAAATAGGAATTGTGGGGAGAATCAATTACCTTTGGCTCAAGGTTTTAATGGTGACACCCACATTCCTACCAAATTAACCCCCACGCGCACCTACACACGCGAAACCCAAACCGATTGTAAACGGTCGGGCTCGCTTCTTCTTCATGGGCTCGTGACCCGAGTGTTTGGCCGACCCAGTTTTGTTTCCCCTTCTTCTAAATTCTATCAAACTGCTCTAGCCCAACACAATCTTTCCCTGACTCATATAATTTGTCAGTTAGCCCAAAACATAAACTTCGAAAGTATTTTGGCCCAAAAATTATATAACTTGGCTCTGTTACGTCGCGACATTTACCTAGGCCGTGCAAAATCGGTTCATTACCTCCTGAGTCTCGGATCACCTCTTCACCTGCGGGTTTCTCTCCTCCGATCCCTAGGTTCGCGATCCCTAGGTTCGCAATCCCCGCTGAATCATCGGTCGCTTTGCCAGTCTGGCATCCATCCATGACGGCGGCGGTGCCTCGTCCCTTCTTCCATGCTCCTGATGGTCCATTAAACTTGGAGCACTCGGCTTTGATGTGGCCCAGTATGTTACAATACTCACACCTTACATTTGGGTGACGAAATGATGGTCATGCCAGAAAATGGCTCTCTGATCATCGCTCTATGTTCTGGAATCGAGAATTCCCAGTGTCAATTTGCTGATTTTTCTATTTGATTGCAAGTCCGACCCTGATTCCCGACGATGGGTCTGACGCATTGGAGGCGCCGCAGGTCTAAGGATCTTCTTTCTGGCGGGCAGTCGCGTATGCGACCTCTACTGAGGGTAATGGATTGATTTTCAGCAAATCTCGAACCATTGGTTTGAATTCTTCATTCAGTCCTGCCAAGAACACAAATAACCGGTATTCATCTTGAATTCGGTTAAATTTCTCGATATCATTGACTGTTTCCATAGGATTAGGTCTTCGTCGGTTGATTTCTAGCCAGAGTGATGAACACTGGCCATAGAAATCCTCAATGGTAGCCTTTCCTTAGCTTAGTCGATCCGGCCTTGAGATGAGATCGAAAATCTGAAGGCTGTCCGCCCCCACCATGAACGTCTTTTTCAAAATTTTCCACAACTCGTAAGAGTTGGGACAATGAGCATATTTCTGAACCAGTGACCGCTCCATGGATCTGGTGATCCACCCGAATACTTGCGAATCTTTTTCTCTCCATTTGGAGTAATCTGCATCAGTTTCTGTCGGGGCCTTCGCCTCCCTGGTAATGAATTTGAATTTGTCCCTTCCTACAATGTATACTTCCATGAGTCGTGCCTAGAGCACGTAGTTGTGGCTGTCGAGTTTGAACTCGATTACTGCTGATAGGTTGTGATCCCTTGAATCCTATGTGGAGGATGATGAGGAATCATTCTGTGTTTTAGATTTCTGATCCATGAACAGTCGGAACTGTTCGAATTGCTCAGCTAGGCTGGCATCTACGCCGGTTAACGCCGGGAGTTTGTCGCTCATGATGCGTTTCGTCGCCATAAAACGAGATGGATACTCGGTAGATGACGAGATTTTAGGATTGATCTTGCTCTGATACCATAATAAGCGGAAATATATGCGGAATTGTAAAGAATATGATGTTTACGTAGTTCGGCAATAGCCTATTCCACGGGAAGAGCTCTTCATTTTTTGTGTTTTTCTTTCTTGCTTTTTCCTCTTGTTAATACAAGTATATATAGAGTCTTCTGCATGATTTACTCCTCTAACATAATCCCTACCAATAAAGGATGTGATCACTAAACATGGAAAGGATTTGGTCAAATCCTTTCAGTAACAATAACAATATTTTCTGTAGAATAAATAATGAAGCAATTTTACAACGATTTGAAAAAAATGTGAGTTAAAAAATTTTAATTACCTTTTGTAACTTTCTAAGTGAAATTTTTATGTTATATCCGTTTTTTAAAACTTTTCAGTGAGCACTCAGATTTCAATTTCTGAATACGTTCCTAGTTAATTCCAACGAGGTCCACCACCATAATGCATGCAAGTTGTTTATTACTTATAATCTTAGCATTATCAATTTAATTAACTAGAAAGCATTGAAGCAAGCAATAGAGGAACATGGATAATGCCTATAGATGTGACCTGATTGGTTGTGTGTATGCATTGCTACCCAATCATCCCAAACAGCTGGAAACGAACATGTCGACAAACTCCAACTTGAGGGTGGAGACCACACTTGTTACCCCATGTGATGCGGCACTCTTTTCCAAATACAAACCCAATCGCACACATGAAACACCCACCAATCGGAGGAATGTTTCAATTATATGATATTTTTTACTTTGTTATTTTCAATCTTCAAAATTGTATTTTTATGGATTTTGAAATGTGATAGAATTTACAAGAAAGGGGAATAAAGTTGGGTCAGCCTACCATTCGGGTCACGATAGCCCATGAAAAAGAACCGTGCCCGACCGTTTACGATCGGTTCGGATATCTTATGTGCAGGTGCGCGTGGGGTGAATTTGGTAGGAATGTGAATGTCATCATTAAACCTTGAGCCCAAGGTGATAGGTTCTCCCACAATTCCTATTTAAACTAGTCCAACTAAGGTATATGTTCTCCCCACAATTCCTATTTAAACTAGTCTAACTAAGGTTTCACAATCGGTATGGGACAAATACTTCTAACAAAATGTTCCTACTGTCAAGAACCACATTCTATAGAATTGGGTAAACGAAACCTTTCAATTGTATGTCCGAAAGGGAAAATATGGATTGAAAAACAACGATCAAAGTATATGGTAAAAGTGGACATTCTCATACATAGATAGCTTAATCCTCCTACCATAACACTATAAGATAATTCAGACTACTACCATTCCTAATGACAAACATCCCACTATGCAGATGCTATCCTAATCTGGACTAGTTTTAAGCCCCCTTCAAGTTACAATACTTTCGTAATTTCGATTTTCGGCTTTTGCTTCCGTTGTAAACAAAAAATAAAAATAACACTATTAAGGTAAATTTTTGTCATTCCACTTTCCAAGCATAGAGGAATAGGCACAAATCCTTTTTTCCACAGCTGTTGATCCCTTCAGGCGATGAAGAGAGTAGAGTTGGGTTGAAGATGAACATTCCATGTCTCAAACCCGGCAAGAAGAGCCAATCGTGGACATCCCAATACACCTCCACTCTCGTCCTGTTCAGATGAATCGACTCGTTTCCCCTGAATTTCCACTGCAGATGTTTCACATGGATCACCAACAAACCATCGATACGTATCTCCATTTCAGGATCAATTTCAATACTGCGATGATTTCCATTCCCGTTCCTGCACTCGATGGATATCTCATGGAAACTACCCTTCTCATGAAATTTGACGCGACTCTGAAACTTCCGGCGACCAAACACGTGTTCCTTTCTGGTAACGAGAATCGGATCGATCAGGGAAGGACGGCATCCCGTCTTCCTGTACGCCTCTTTTCTCAGATTTCCCAGAAGCAGCACCACCTCCGAGCTGCAGACGACCGCGACGTAGTAGTCCGATTCCGGCTCGGTTTCGCCGTTGAATTTGGCAACCTTCAGATCCCAGTAAACGTCGACGGGTTCGCCGTCGACGAGGAATCTCTTGGAGCCCTGTTTCTTCCAGAATGACCAGGGTTTCAGGTCGACCTTGCAAGCGTACTGGGTCTCCCCTTCGGGGCCTTCGACGCAGACGGTGAGGCCGTGGAGGAGGAGATTCTTGCACCATGTGACGGTGATTAGACGGCATTTATCGGCGAGTTTGGTACGGTAAACGGACACGTAGACGCTCTGTCCGGACCTGACGATCGCGGTTGGATCGTCGCTATGTTTCTCCCCGGAAGAGAAGCAAGACGGAATACCGATTTGCTCTTGAATCATATTCATGGTACCAAAGAAAGAGAAGAACAGAACAGAACAGGGGAAGATGGAGTGAGTGTTAAGAACTTGAAACAGAGAGAAAATATAGAGATTGGGATGTAGATGGTGACAAGAGGAAATAGGAAATTATATAAGCTTTCAATCCAAACTGGCAGATAACAGAAGTGGACCAAGCAAGCGATGAATCAAGATTCAATCAATGCCCTTTTGTGTATTTATTGCGAGAAATCATAAATCATAAATCATATGTAAAGAGTTGAATGATTTGATGTTTTCTTATCTGGCTTTTACAAATCAAACCTCTTTTTTTTTCTGGTTTTTGATGTTTTCTATGTTTGATGGCTAGTTCGTTTTATAGAAACCAACTTCTTTGTTTGAATCACAGTTGAGTTTGGACTGGACTCTAATGTTTGGGGGGTGGACACGCTTATAATTTATAAATTTTTATTTTTAATTTTTATTTTTACAAGGACACTGATCACATGAAGTGGAAGTTGGAAAAACAACTTATTTCTTGCTTACTATGGAAAACAAATTAAAATAGTCGTTGAAATTGGAATATATGCGTTTGATGCATATCGACACTATATGAATTCTAACGGTTCAATATTGTTGTATTAAGTTCTAATATAAGTCATAAAAAAAGACATCTAGTAATTAATTTGACGATTGAGATTAGATGATTAATTTAAAATGAATTAAATGACCCATTTCATATTAACCACCAGATTGACATAGTCGTAGATTAAAATTTCTTGAAATTCAGTCTGACCCATAATCTGGATTCGAGCCTTTATTCTATGTTCGAACCTCGTGAAAGTAGGTGCACGTGTGTGGGGTTAATTTTATTTCGAATGTGGTTACCCTCATTAAAATGTAAGCTTATGTTAATTGAGTTTTTCATTTCAACAAAATTGAACACAAGTTAGAATTGAGTATAGAGAGTGTTACTAAAGTGTTGGGCGGACGATGGTCGCTTAGCATACAGGCCGCCTTGACAACCAAGCCGAATTTTATTTTTTAATTAATTAAATAAAATAAAATTATAATATTAATATAACTAATAAATTATATTTCTTAAAAATAACGTAAAAGTCAAAGTACATGCTAATTAAGCAAATAGTAATTTTGAGTTAGTTCAACAAAATAAATTAAGTATTAAAAAAATTAGCCTTTATCTTCGTCATATTTATATCTACCATGATCCCTGTCTGATTCAAACTTTTCTTATGACCCTCATCATCTGACTCAAACTCTTCTTCATCCATCACTGACCGCACTCATTATGTTTGTTAATTGCCCTCCTTAGATTAACTTTGTCAGTGTTTGAGAAAGTGCTATGCGGTCCCTGGGCAGCTAGGGGTCGCTAAATGCCTAAGCGGCCTAGGTGCCTTCTAAGCGAGCTTTTAAGCGTCTTAAGTGGTAATTCGGGCAAAGCAGAGGACGACATCCTAGCGCGTAGGCGGCGCCTAAGCAGCCTAGGCGACCTACTTCTCGAACAGAAGCTTTTGTGTGTACAAGAAGTATAAGCAAATATTAACAAATCTATTCTGTAAGCCTTCTAAACTAAAACAAACGTATTTCGTAAATTACTCCCCAACCCATAAAAAAGATATTTCTTAAACATAAAGAACAATAACAAACATTAATAACATTACAAAATTATGTAATAAATTAACCATAAATAAAATATTATTGTATTTCTCCACTGGAACGCTTTCGTGTATCTCCATTTTCTTGTCTATTTTTTTTTCCTTATTTTGAGATATGAACTAGCAACTACAATTGTAGTCTTATATTTTTTTGGTTTTGAATTAATTTGTTTATACAGTGGCTTAGGCCCATGATTCAAATTTTTAACCTAAACCAAGATATTAATACATTTTTTTTATTTTTTATGATTAAGTGGAGAACCTTATGCGCGGCCTTCTTGGCAGCCCGAATGGTCGCCTTATCGGCTTGGGTCTCCCAGGCGAGTTAGGCAGTCACCCGAAGAGCTGGGACGCCCAGCACGAGCGTCCACCCCTCGCCTAGCACATAGGCTAGGTCTAGGCGCTGCCTAGACGCGGCTTTTAGGACATAGAGTATAGCTGACCACCCGAGAATTTCTCTCACACTATAATCATTTTTCACCTCGAAAATGCTAAATGTATCATATAGAATATTTAGACTCATTTAGCTAGAGATTCGTTATTGATTTTGATTCGTATGCTCTATTTTTGCTGAATTTATATTTATTTCGTCCCATATAGGTACATTGCAAAATTTCCACGTGTTTGATGGTATTCGAAGCCATTTTACACACAAAACACACCCACATGGGCGAAAGAGACAAGTCTTGGCCATTTAGCCGTTTCGGGAAAGAAGTGGAAGTGAATGTCATGCCCTTTAACGGATATATCTCTCCAACCAGGGCTTGTACAGATCAGGATCTCGGACAAAGAGTCCTCTACAAGTCTTGTATTTACATGGAAGGCAGAAAAAGGGTCTAAGATAGAGATATCATCTGATTTACCAGAAAGGGTAAATCCTGCACGCAAAGACCATCAGACCCCTTGCACGAGCCGTATCTCTTAAACGACTTGAGGGATGATCCTGTAATTTCACCAGCATCTAGACCTGAAGCTTCTATACAACTTTGATTCACGGATTTATGCATTTGGCACCGTCAAGATGGTCCAAAACCCTACCTACCGCAGCGTATACAAATCTGGAGCAAAGACAGTCCTGCCCTTACTAAATGAAGAAGGCAAGCACAAATCCGAGGGGGCCTGGTGGTAAATGACCAAGAATTCGTGCCCCACTTGTAGAAGAGCCCCTCATTCTGCCTGAGACAACTTTGGGAGGCCGCACATGATGTGGAAGAGGCGATTTAGAGGAGGAGACTCACGGCCGGAGGGGAAGCTCGGATTTCAAGCTCTTGGGCGACTTCAATGGAGTTTTTCTTCCCTTATTTTATATTTGTAGTAGATCTTGACTTAGTCATGATCTAAATAGCTTGACCTAGGGCTTGGCTTTGTGGATTCATGATGCTTTGAACTTTGCTTTCTTTGGATTAATGTCCTAGTTTACTTTCTTTTAATGTATGTTTATGTTCTTCAATGATCTTTGCATTTCCTCCGGTTAGCTTAGATTTAATCTTGCTGAGGGTGTTTGCTATTTCAAGTTTACTCATATCTTGGCACATAATGGGAGGAAAAGATGGTTGATGGAGTGACAGAGTGAGCCAAGATCAACTACCTCCGTTCTTTGTGTGAGAGTGAGTGAGTCTCGGATAGTTAGCCCTTGGCTCGTCTTGGACCTCTTTCTTGGGGTTTAACGGACATGGGAAGAGGATACTTACATGACATACACATTGTGGCCCTTGGGGTAGCGCACCCCTAGCATCCAATGCCATGTAAGTGTGGATTGACAACCCATTACTTGACCATAGTGCAACCTCCTTACATGATCTAATGGTTAAAGAAAGTGAATGAAGCATTAACTCCGTAGTTAGCAACTTAGGACTAGTGATGAAGCATGAGACTGAGCCTTGGGTCACTTTCCCTCATTTGTGATTCCCTTAGTGATCTGATCTTTGAGTCTAGTGGATGACAACGCTAGGCTTGATTATCATTAGTTTATGTTCATGTTAGTTTAGTGTAGCTTAAACACAGAACCCCTTATGATTGCGGTTTACATTTGGTATAGTTGTGAATTGAGTATGTTTAGCACTTACTCCCTGTGGATATGACCTAGGACTTACCCTAATATTACTTGTAGACATGTGTATACTTGCACATTAGCGTGACATTACATTTTGTCCCACCACAAACCAAAAGTTGCAAGTATGCATCTAACCTTATTTAATAAAGTCTTATTCATACGTTCTGTCACCCCATTTTATTGTGGTATGTGTCTAAAAGAACGATGTCTAGTAATGTCATGCAACGTACAAAAGTTATCAAAATCAGAATTACAGAATTCTAAACCATTATCAATTCTCACATATTTAACCTTAAAACTTTTTTTGAGTTTCCACTACTTAACTTAGCAAAAGCTTTATCTTTAGACTAACTACCCAAACTTTCCTACTAAAATCATCAACAATAGAAATGAAATATCTAGCACCTCCATGCGTAGATTCACTAACTGGACCCCAAAGATCAGAATGCACATAATCAAAACACTGTTTTGAAACATGAATGCATTTAGGAAATTGCAGTCTATATTGCTTACCTAAAACACAAAGCTCACAAAGTGATAGACTACCAAATCTTTGTTTTCCTAAAAGACCTTTGGCATGCAAGATATTCAAACTCTTTTCATTCATATGACCTAGTCTTAAGTACCACAGTTTAATAGAATCAGATTCTTCAGCCAAAAAACACTTTCCGAGAGTGTTTTTCCATTCAAAAAATATAACCTATTGCGTCTAGTAGCAGCTAAAACAACAGAATCATTTCTAAACACAGACAAGACTCCATTCTTAGAAGAATACCAGCAACCAAACTCTTCAAGTATACCCAAAGATATTAAATTCCTTTTAAGTTCAGAGATATACCTAGCATTAGTCAGTTTCACTCTATTTCCATTATCAAGTTTCAAAGAGACAGAATTTGTACCCTTAATTTCACAGAAGTTGTCATTACCCATAATTGCCATATCACTCTTACACTTAGCTAAAGTATCAAGCCAGTTTAAATTAGGTGACATGTGATGTGTGCAACCTGAGTCTAAAACTCATTAATTGGTGATTTCAAAATCAGAAACTACTAAAATACATTTCTGATTTGGAAAAACAAAATTATCAGTTACTGTTTCAGATTCATTTTCAACTTTCAGAACATTTTTTTGAAAATCAGAAGCTATTTGTTCAAGAGTTTCATGTTGATTTTCTACAAAAACATTAAAATTTTTACATTCAGACAAGAACTAAGTCAAGTCATCATCATTAAAACCTGTTTGGACCAAAGTAGACACTTTTTCACTCAAGCCCACATCATCATTGTAACTACTCACCAAAAAGACAGAGTCATACAAGGGTGGGTTATATGATGTGCTAGGTTGGTTTCTAGGATAAAAAAGGACACTTCCTATATTTTCAGAAGATTGTAACGTAGAAGCATTGTTATTATTCACACATGCATTCTGTACATTTTGAAAACCCAAGACATTTTCATAAAAAAACATTAGCATTTTGACCAGAACCTAGCAGAAAATTGTTCTTATGTGTTTCAGAATTGTTTTGACCATGCAAATCAGACACAAACAATACATTTTAATTATTCTGCGCACCCCTACAAGTTTCATTAACATTCGTTAAAATTCATATTGAATATGAAACAGTTGAAGTTACTTTGAACATGTCCAAGCTTGTTACAATAATTGCATCGAGGTTAAAATCATTCCTATTGAAACCTACATTCTGAAAGTTTGAAGAATTTTGAAAAAAAATTGTTTTATTGAAAGTTTTGACCTTGCTGTACTCTAGAAAAATTCGTATTTCCATAAGAATTTGGGTTTCTATGTGGAAACATATTTTGACCTTGATTAACCTGCCTATTCAAAGAAACTTTAGGCTTTTCAGATTCATTTTTAACCTCAGTTTTTGCAAATAAAACTTTTGAAATACGTTTTGCATTTTTGGGCTCTATTTGTCTAGACTTTAAACCACTTATAATGACCTCTATCTTAGGAACAATGCCTGAGTATTGAAGTGAATTTTTAACCACTAGAAAATCTTCACTAATAGAATCTAACAGAATCATAGAAAGTGATACATCATCTAAATCATGTGCACTGCCTTTTAAAAGCAGTGTGAGTTTGAAAAATTCATCCAAATTATCCTCTATTGATTTTTCAGAATCCATTTTGTCAGAAAACAGTGAACCTTTGATAGAAATCAGATTTGCAGGGGTTTTAGAAGGGTAAATCACATGCAGTTTTTCCTAAATTTTTAAAGGATCCTTTGAACCATTGGACTTACGAATGACTGCATCCGACAGATTTAAAATCAACAGATTTAAAGCCTCTTCCTTAATTTTCTCTACCTTAGATGCATAGGCTTCAGGTCAATCCTTAAGGGGTTTTAATGCATAGTGGACTTTATTTTGAGAAAGTACTGCTTTTATACGTCTAGCCCAACTAGTGAAGTCCCATTTTCCATCAAATAGTGAAATTTCAACCCTAGTAGTCATGCTCAAGTTTTCTTAAGCAGCAACACAAAAATTCAGAGAGCAGATATGCAATTTCCGAGAGCAAACAAGTCAAGTAAGTCAAGTAAGTCAAATAGTCAAGTACTCAATGTAAGCAAAGTATTCAAAGAAAAATCAGACTATTTTTCAGCCTTAAAAACTCTTTTTCAGAGTTAACGCAGTTTAGAAAACTGGTAATGAGAAGGCAAGTCTAATTATAGACCCTTCGCATCCAGGAAACGTCCCACAGAGGTCCTCAAATGTCTTCTTCACAGGACTCCTCTCTAAGTCCCCTAAGTTTCACTCAAAGGAAAATTTTCTAGTAATCTATGCGCAAATAAGTGTGCTAACACGGGCACAAAGCAGTAAAATAGATATGGCTAAACGCCAGACAGAGCAATGGGCTATCACGGGCACAAAGCAGTAACGAGTAGACAACTCAGGCTACAAGCCCACAGAAAATGCAATATTAAGATAACATGAGACTTACTAGAGACCGTGAGTACAGGTCTCACTCCTTTTAATATTTTTATCTCTGTTTTTCGTCTGCAGATTTTTTCCTTCTTTTGTTTTTTCTGTTTCTTTTTGTTTTCTGGTTTTTCCTTCTCTGCTTTTCCTTTCTTTTGCTCCAGAAAAAAGATAAGTCACACAACAATAATTCAACTAGACGCTTCAAGTAAAAATGTTTGAAGTCACAGATGATGAACAGGGTTTTAAAAAACAGCTTTAAAACTCCAAATTTACATGGACTTCTAGTAAATGTCAAGGATCAGATACTGAAAAATAGCTCAAGCACTCAATTTTCCAGTGAAAAATCCACAGAATTTTGAATATGTGCAGCGGAAAGATACTGTATCAAAATTTTCGAAACAAGTTGTTTCACACGATTTGCAGTTCTTCAAAAAACAGATGTCAGTGTCTTTAAATTTTTGAAAACCAGATAGTTTTCTATAACCAGCAGTAAACAGA
>JAOYMZ010041164.1:0-15204 GCA_025802335.1 Pinguicula primuliflora | reverse complement strand
GATGAGAGTTTTCTTTTGGACTCCTCATTTTCAAAGCGATGTGGAACCGCATGCTTCTCCAGTTTGGATTTCTATGCGGGATCCACGCTATGTTTGTACAAAAAAGAACACATATATGACATTGCAAGGTGTCTGGGTAAACCTATCATGCTAGTAAAGAGGATAGTCACAAAGGGAAAGAAAAAATAATACATGATTCTAACATCATGTATTATTCCTGGAGATGGTAGTAAAGAGGATAGTCACAAAGGGAAAGAAAAAATAATACATTTTTTTTTTTAGCAAAGCCGAAAAAATAATACATGATTCTAACATCATGAATTTGGCCAACCAGAACTCGGCTGGAGCTTCAACTAGTTCCATTTCACAACATTGGTCTACTCTAGGACCCTCTGATGAAATACCCACGGGCTTAGAGACACCTATGGGAACTACTGAGGTCTTAATGAATGAAAGGAGCGCATTGCTTGGAAATGCAAATGATTTGCAACAACCGGATATGAATCCTCTGATGATAATATTTTGTCTTGTGCTGTCTCTATTGTGGAACCAATTTCTGATTCATGTGTACTAATGTGTTTGAACAATGCTCAGCTGAATGATAATTAATGATGTCGAAGTAATAGAAGAATCTAATGAAATAGTTCTGCATGATGCAAATGTTTTTGAAACTAGCTCTGATTTGTGTCTATTGATGAATTTATATGATAAGTCTGATTCTAATGCATTGGAAGATACGAGTGTTCCTCTGGATAGTACAAAATCTGTACCTTGTTTGATAAAAGAACCTGATGGAAAAGTTTTACATGTAGCAAATGTTTTTGCACCTAACTCTGATCAGGGTTTATTGATGAGTTCGTCTGATAAGCTAATACTTTTTTTTTTGATAGGTAATATCGTTGAGGGAATTTGAACCCGAATAAGGCTAATACTAATGCATGGAAAAGAGAGTTATGGATAGTAAAGAATCCGTAATTGATAGCTTGGAAAAAACTACTGAGGTGTCACAGGATACTCTTTAACTGTGGTTGAAATGGAGTTGCACTGTATCTTGTAGTGGAAAACCTTTGGTTAAGACAGGTGATGATGGCAAGTTTCAAGAACCGGAAATACTTATTGATCCTTCCATATACATTGACCTACAGCTTCGTGCTGGTAATATTTTTCTGGAAGAAAATGTATGGTATCATGAAGGGACTAACTCTGCGGAAGATGATCTGGATAGTCAGATTTCAGAAAATGAATTGGACATTCAAACTGTACACAAATACTTGATTGATGAGGAAGCCAACCCGGATGAACATAAGCAGAGGAAAAGGTCAAGGAGATCTTCTGCTTCAAAGGTTAAAAAATACCATACCCGCTCGAAGTACAAAAAAGTCCATTAATGACGAAGGCTCTGACATAAGGAGGGTGGGAAACTCGAGGAATACTATAAGTCACTCATATTTGCCACCTAAAACATACCCTGCCTTTTGAGCACACACACCAACATTGGTATGTGTGTGTGCATGTGTAGTGGGTGTGTTTTGGGGAGCTTTTATCAAATGCCGGATGTTGTATCCCGATAAGGTGGCGGATGGGTGAAAACTCGTCGGAAACCTTCACATTAATGACTGAAACCGACCGGAAAAGAAGCAGGCATAAGGAACGCCTATCTGATATTTGATTCTATTGTTTGCTACCCTTTTTATGGACTTGGATAAAAGAAACTGGTGGAAACATTGCTGGAAAAATTCCGTATGAAATCGTCAAGTTTTGGGTAGAATTAGCCCAATTC
The DNA here is from genome assembly GCA_025802335.1 of Pinguicula primuliflora. Lineage (NCBI taxonomy): Eukaryota > Viridiplantae > Streptophyta > Magnoliopsida > Lamiales > Lentibulariaceae > Pinguicula > Pinguicula primuliflora. The sequence continues at coordinate 13,424 of JAOYMZ010041164.1, read as the reverse complement.
GCTGCAATACAAATATCAGATAGGCGTTCCTTACGCTTCTGTTTCGTTTCCGATCGATTTCAGTCATCAATGTGAAGGTTTCCGGCGAGTTTTCACCCATCCGGCACCTTATCCGAGACACAACATCCGGCATGTGAAAAAAGCTAGTATTTTGGGTGCCTTATAGCATTCTACACTAAACTCACCTTCTCAGAATCGTAAAGCTGCACTAATTGGACTTTGTTATTTCGGTGGAACCAAAAGTGAGCCAGTCCAGAATTCCTGTTCTAGTTAAAAAAACTCAAGTTTAAAGATGGTTTGTCTAACTTGAATGGATCAATATGGATGCTATGGAGCAATAATTTGGAGGGCTCTCTGTTCTTCCATTCTGCATTGTTAATGATCTTAAAAGCTGCATTTCAGATCTGATTCGTGTCACGGGTCAAGGAAATTTTGTCTAACTCCATAAACGGAATTAAAAAGTTGTGTTCAAGTTGTGCACATAAGGGTACCGCATGAAAGATTCTTCTATATGTATATTTAAAAAAAGGAACATAAACATAAGGAAGATGAACATAGAGTAGCGCTCATTAGGATGAAATTATATGTAGGAGGAGGATCCGGAACCGAACTTTCATCTTCTTAAAATCATTGCATAATGGATATAGATAAATTTTTCGTTGTAGTCAATGAAGGCTTCTATTTCTAACACCCCGGCTTAAGAACAGCCTTTTAACTAGCCTAAATTAGCATAAATTGCATTGATATAACTGCTTCCGTTGATCAACTGGCCAAGGACAGAGGCTTCCTATAAGGCTTACCATATCTTGATCCATATCGTCCAGATATCTCGTTTATTACTGCTTTCTTTTTGTTTCTTTTCCTATGATATTGGATTACTCGCCAAGGTAAGATGATCAAACTCTTTGATCCCGCTCTTGGGTTACCAGTTATCGAGAAATTTTCTCATCCCGGATGCTTGTGTCCCGATTAATGAGTAGATGTGATTGATCTTAGTAATTGGATCAAACACCAACGACTAAGATTTCAATTCGGGACGCAACCCGGAGGACAAGATTTTTCACCAGTTACCACTAAGCTGTCTAAAAAGGTGCCTCTGCAATCAACTATTCAAAATGCTCATATCATTCTAGTTTCATCATTATTTTTCTGTAACTTTATGAACTGAGAAGTTTGTTCCATCTTGCATATCCCATCACAAGCATGAAGAGGACCAAAGTAACGGCGGTCATCAGCCCAACCACGTCGCCAAATATCCCATGAATGTTGTACAAAGTGCAAGGAATGTTCATACCGAAGATCCCAGCAAGAAGAGTTTCGACTGCTATGGCAAAGGAGGCGATGGTCATGGTGAGCTGAAGTTGAATCAGTTCGTTTCTCTGGTTGTCCAGCTGGATGTTAACGTAATCTTCAGTGTCATCGATATACTCACGTACCTGCAGGTTAAGCAAAAGAAGAAAAACGAAAGACTAAGCAGGAGCAAGACGAAAAAATTATGCATTCACAGCTTCTTTAATAACCTAACACAAGAGGAAGAGATGAGGCAAACGCTTGATATATACATTTGAGTTCAAAATAATGAACATAAGGTTACTTAGAAACGGTTGGTATTGAGTTTGAAAATCAAATCCTGAAAAAGAAACCTATCAGGAAGAGAAAATAGTGAAAGATAAATGTCATCCTATTCTGGAGGAGCATAGGCCACAGAACTTACAGAAAGAATTTTGTTGCGTGTTCCATCCAATTGCATGAAGTAAGCTTCAAGCAACATTTCTAGGTCCTCAACATTATGGTCGTGCAGATTGTTGCTCACCAAACTACCACTTCTGTTAGAGCTAAGCCGACGGAGCTGAGTTGCCGAAGCTATTATGCTGTTGGATGCAGGTGTTGAAGTCAGTGCCTCACTTTGTTGATTCTGTATCCACTTCCGTGTTAAGTATAGTTGAGCCATATCTTCATTGTCATCTAATAAATGCTCAATTTCATCTCTTACCTATCACATGAGATACAGTTCCACTTTAAGAAATCAAAATGCGGAAAATAACTTAAGCAGACCGGTAAAGAACTTCGAAATTAGATTTATAACATGAAAATAAGAACACATATAGCTTAACGGCCCAAAACTATGCGATTTGACTAAGAAACAACCATCCAGGGATCTGAAGACAAGAGGTTGTCACTCCGGACCCTGCCAAATCAAAAGCTCAAAAACAAGAAGCTCAGATATCCGAAAAGGCAAAGAAAGATCTGTCTACCTTCTGTACTCTCGCAAGTAAACGAGTAAGGTTGCTTTTCAAACTCCGCACATGCTCAAGAGTCTTGGTGCTGACATTTATAGCCAATTCATCCAACGCAGGATACGCGTCCCTTTCAAGTTCGACAACATTAGAGTCCAGGTATGTACAGACAACCTCGAGTGCCATTTCAAGAACTTGGAACTCAAATGGAAGTTCATCTTGCAAACCTTCTGCAGCTTCACTACCTGCAAGCCATTGTCCGGGAGTAGGAGATGGCAATTCACTATCTTGAGAGACCATCTGGTCTCCCATTTGCTTATTAGGGCCTTTCAGCGGTAATTGCCGCCTCAGCTGATCAACGAATGGCAGAACCTCCTGGCGCAGAGGATCAAGTAGCAATACTTCTTCTGCAGTAACTATCGCTCTTATAAACTCCAAGTTAACAATCATGGCCTTTTCTCTAGCTGCAAAACATAAGAAGGCCGAAATAAGCAACATGCACCCACCATTGAACCGATGAACAAAGTAAATTTCTGAAGAAGGTCGCTCAATAGTAGACTCGCCACAGTTGAAAAATTAGAACCTCAAAGAAGCTGGACGATCCTATGACCACAGCACATACAAGAACTGAAACTAGAAAATCTCTACAATCATATGTATACAAGTTCTGCAACCCGGCGAGAAATTGAACTAACTTGTCATGAGCAATGAACTCATTAAAATTACTCCGCTTCAATAAATGCGTCCAATCAACTCCTAAAAAAATCTTCTTCACCCAGTGAAAATGCAATAATCGCCAATCAAATTCATGTAAACATTTCGACGCACAAATTCATGTATAAACCCAACCAGCACTGAGAATGATTTAGCATCCAGCACTAGGATAGTAACAAAACAAAGAAGAAAGGAAAATACGACCTCCGGAGGGGCTCAAAAGACATAATTTGGATACCTACCTAGAATACTGGAGGACTGAGAAAATATGGGTCCTAATATCCTCAAATCCCTAGCAGGTATTGAAACCCGCTTGATAATAACGGTCTTATCGCATTCCATCATTTCTGACCGTCCCAATCGATCCATCATCATCCAGAGTCGCGCACCTGCAGCCTTCTTTTTTAAGGCCACTTTGCTCGTCGTCGCCACCTCTATTGCTGGAGGAGGAGGCGCCTTCGGCGCTGCGTCCTTCTTCCTCCGTCTGAACGGTCTGGTGAACGTCAACTTCCCCATTCCCTCGAATTATTCTTTAATCCGAAGCTCACCGAGGACACGCCTTGACGGCAAAATAAATATAATTTTCTTGGGCGTTTACTAAATAATCAAGTGCCAGTTGTATTGTAGATCTACGCTTAAATTTATTTTTGAAATTAACCTTACAAATAAAATCGCAAAATTACATTCGAATATTTTTAAATTCATCGTAATAAACGGTGATACTAAAACTCAAATTTAACTAATTATACTCATTGTCGTCAATTTCAACTACCGTCACGATTTTTCGATCGCCGAAAAATACAAATCAACATTTTCTTTTATTCTTCTTCATTTTAGGCTCAAATTTTTCGTCAAGTGCAGAAACAAAAGATGGAGAGACAATTGATGGATCTAGGCCGTGGCTCGTGAATAGTGCGGATTTTAAACTGGTTCAATTTTTGAAGGTGCATCTGATTCTGACTTCTAGCTGATTATGAACAAGATTATTAAGAGTTAGATATGGGTCATGCATCTTTGGTGCACGAATTTCAGTTCCGTGTGGTACGAACATGTATTTTGTGGTTAATTTTATGAATTTTAAATTTTAAGATTGATCATTGGTCAGGAATACATAGGACGAGCCTGCGTTCTTTCACCTAATGCTCTTGTCGGGTTTCACGACTATGTTACTCTAGCAATTTACCCTGTGTCACGACATACAATCTTCTCTCGCCGGACTCCACAAGGGTCTAATGCCGCAACCATGTTGTTCCCTTTGAGACAAAAGAAGAGAAGAATGCTAAACAAAAGCTCATAAATCGCTGCATGAAGTACCACGGTGTATGTTTCATTTAAACCAGTAAAACGACTACTAACGACCAAGAAGTTTGTTACCAATATTAACTACCATCACTGGCCGGACTCATCCATGAATTCGGTGTAGGCGGTGGTGATTGTGCCGAACTCGTCCTTGAAATCTGTGAGTGCGGGAACCGCACTCTCCATGAACCATTGGACAAGTCGGAATATTCAGTGAGTAGTTCATCAACGTCTTCATCGCCTTCATTAGAGTTCTCATTTTCGTCATCGTCCTCCTACTCATCAGCATCCCCTTCATCAACTTCGTTGTCGTCGTCTCCATCATAATCGTCATTTTCGTCGTCGTCGCCATCACAATCATCATCTTCGTTGTCGTTGCCATCACAATAATCATTTTCATCGTCATCCTCCTCATCGTCGTCATCTTCCTCATCGCCATCTTCATCCAAGGTAATAACAACTGGAGATGGAGTGGGGATGTCGGCTTCCACATGCGCAGGAGTAAGGACGACTGCAACATCGGCTTGCGTAGCAGTAGGGGAGGCTGCAACGTCGGTGTGCGCGGGAGTAGGGGAGGCTATAATGTCGGCGTGTGAGGGAGTAGGGGAGGTTGCAACATCGGCGTGCGCGGGAGTAGGGGAGGCTGCAACTTCGGCATGCGCGGGAGTGAGGGAGATACCGTATCGCTGTCAATTCGACATTTTTATTTTTGCAACCTAGCAACAAGATGAAGAATAGTTCAAGAGGATGAGGTTGTCAACAATTATAGTATACGTGGTGAATCCGGAATTAGCATTCGAGCCATTGCCAATTTTACAATATATTTTTGATCGACATTAATACGCTGCGTCTTTTCATGTTCTGCGTTTTCATACGATTAGACAATGTGGAATAAGCACATCGGTCGATACAAGCGCGATTCCTGGAAACACCATCCATGCTCCACTTAGCGTAGCAATTTTTTTTGCGTAGCAGTAAGAGTAATTAGAGTTTTGTTATATATTTTTTGCCATATTTAAATATTCTGTTATAGCATAGTCAGAACAAACAAAGCAATCGACACGACCGCGACCCATCATAGTTATCCCAAAACAGTCATTCGTGCTGCAGTACGAGCGCGACTATACGTGGTTATCCTGGAAGAGACATGCTCCAACTATCCCGTAATAAGCACAACATCCGTGGTTCTATCCACGTGTGAGGGTAAGAACACAACTATATGTGGTAAACACGAATAGCGCAGTTGGGCCACAAACTTTTAAACAAACACAACAATCGACAAGACTGCAAACTATTATGAATATTCCGGAAGAGAAATTCATGCTTCAACTATCATGTAATAAGCACAACATCCAAGGTTCTATACACGTGTGATGGTAAGAGCGTGACTATAAATAGTAAACACGGATAGCACAATCGGGCCACAAACTTTTAAACAAACACAGCAATCGACAAAACCATGAACCATCGTGGTTATTCCGTAAGAGACCATCGTGTTCTTACTATTCTGTAATAAGCACAACATCCGAGGTTCATCAATCGAGTAACAAGGTGCGACTATGCGTGGTAAATTTAGATAACACAGCCAGACCCTTAACTCTAAATACTAAACCACCATAATCCATTAATTACTCTTAAATTCATAATTGTTGTATCTAATTCATCATTTTTATACACTTTAAATTTAGTGTAACACCTATCTAAACCGTGAGATGTACAATATATGATTGATTCGTATTCAAGTCAAGTTGCTCTTACGAGGAATGTAACGAAGTCTTTTTATTTCTAATCTACTTGAAAATATTGTCTACAATTTCACACGTGCCTGATCACCCGCTAAAAATGAATGTATACACACGCATGTTTGTCCATTCATACTCACTTAGCGTAACAAGTAGAGTAATTAGAGTTTTTCATATATTTTAGCCATACTTAAATTTTCCAAATAAAAGTGTCGGTACAAGCACATCAGTCAAGTAACAAAGTGGGACTATGCCTGGTAAACTCGAATAATGCAGTCAGGCTCTTTACCCGAACACTAAAACACGACAATCTGATAATTACTGTTAAATTCATAATTGTGGTATATAATTCATCACTTTTGCACGCTTTAAATTTGGTGTAATGCCTATCTAAACCGTGAGACGCACAATGTATGATTAATTTGTATCTAATTCAAGTTGCTCTTACGAAGAATATAACGAAGTCTAATTGTTTTCAATCTACTTGAAAATATTGTCTCCAATCCCACAAGTGCCTAAGTACCTGCTAAAAACTAATGTATCCATACGCGTGTTTGTCCATTAATACTCACTTATCGTGGAAAGTAGAGTAATTATAGTTTTTTCATATATTTTAGTCATACTTAAATTTCTCGAATAGCATTATCGGAACAAGCACATCAGTCGAGTAACAAGGTGCGACTATGCGTGGTTAACCCAGATAACGAAGTCGGATCCTAAACCTTAAACTTTTCCGGAAGAGATATGTCTGCATTAAACAGTGAAAAAAATATTAAAAAAAATAAACAACACGTCTTTTCATATACTGAGGTGTAGTCTTTTGACGATCTGCGTGTGTTGCATCTTTTCATAAACCTGTTGACTTTATTTTACATAATACATGAAAGGATTGATTGATATGAGTATTTTATATTAATTCCTAACGTGATGAGGTGTGTCGATTTTATATAATTGATGAAAGGATTGATTGATAATGAACATGAATTTGTCTTACTGATGCATTCGTTCCTAACGCGACGAGTCGTGTTGATTTTGTCAAATTTGTTCGGACACTTTCAATTGAATCAAAAATCAAATTCCCTTAAAGTGCCTGAGCATCTGTCTTAATGCTTAGATGCACAACCCTAAAGTTCGGGAAACTAATGTATCAATATCAACACGCATGTTTTTGTCATAGTTAAAAATCTCGAATAACCTAGTCGGGAAAAACACACTTCAGTCGACTCGACCGTGATCCAACGTTGTTCACCCGTCGAGCCATTAGTACTCCAACTATCCGTTAATAAGCGTAACATTCGAGGAGACTGCATTAAATAAAAGACTACGCATATCTTTAAAGTTTATATCCTTTCATGCACAATGAATGGGAAACAGCTGGATACCACGTCCTCAACGCAAATAATTCTCCCTACAAATAGATGCAACAACAACCCAAAATCCATCCACAACATGGTTTCCAACATCGCTTCCTTCTCCGGTTCCGTCCCCGATTCAGCCAGAATAAGTTTAAGTGGTATTGGTGTGTTCTCCGGGATAAAGAGAGTCAACATCTTTGTATAAATTTGCCAACATATCATTAGTTCGTGTTCCATATGACGATGATTTGTACAGCATATTCAGTTCCTTTACTACATGTTCAGCTGCTGTTGTGACTTCTAGGATAAAGAGAGTTGCCCTCCTTATACATGTTGGCTAGCATAATATAGTTCCCCTATATGTATATCTTTCCCATCCTTAGAACCCAACTAGTTTCACCTCCAAGTTGTAATAATATGACAACGCAACGTAAAATTGGGATACACAAATCTTTCAAGTTGATGACGATTATTAGTATAGTTCTTTGTGTCATTTACCGATGTATAACGTATCTCTTTCAGTTACTTTGCGACAATATTTGTAATAACTGTTGACTTTATACTATTAATAAAATTGATGAAAGGATTGATATGATATATTTTATTTTAATTTTTTTTCTGTTTACGATATCCAGTTCAACAACATTCAATTAAATCATCAAATTCGGAACCCAGATATTCAAATGTTTCTAACCCAAATCCATTCGTTCTGAACCCAAATAGTACATTCATTCATAACAAACCATTCGTTTGGCCTGATGAGGTCTCGTATTTTTATTATTTTCAGCGTTAAACAATGAGCATTTTTTTTCATAATTTATGCGCGTCGTTTCATGTTCTGAGATGCTTGGATGGATTGGATTAGAAAGAACAATAATCAATTCCCGTCGAGTTTACCGCGACTATACGTGTATGCCTATTGAATTCACCACAACTGACTAAAATCATACGTGTGGACCGTATACCAGTCGAGGATACTGCGACTGTACAAGACAGATGGGTCGAGGCCTTCGTGAAGGTTCTCTTCGACTACTTCGGCATCATTGCGGCATCCGCGGCAAACGACATCTTCAAGAATTATTGGACGACTTCGACTACTTCAGCATCATCTTCCACTATTCCATTGATGCATTTGCGCACGACATAGGCAGCTATTTAGCCTAACAGGTTAACGTTCATCATACGATGGTTGATGTCACCGCAGATGGTAGAGTTAGTGAGGACTTTCATTTCAAAAATTAAAACAATCCATTCATTCAGAACTCGAAAGTACATTCGTTCGGTACCCGGTAGTACATTCATTCGGAACCTAGTAATACATTCGTTCGAAATTCGATAGTACATTCGTTCCTAATGCGGATAGTCGAGACTAGTTGAATCAAATTATCAACAACATTCTAGGCTAGATTCTTCCTATTTAATTTCCACGAGCAGCCAAGATATGATTACTCCGGTGAACAGGCAGCATATTGTTAGACGAGTTAGACGAACCACAATCCTGATCGACATCATCTTCCACTCTTTCATTGAACCGTTCGTGCAAGGCAATTATTCGGCCCAACACGTTAATTTCTATCATACAGTGGTTGATGCCACCGTGTATGGCTAGTCCTCCAAGTAATTCGGCCTGAAGGGTAAAGTCTGAGACAATGTCAAAGAATTTGATTGTGCTGGATACCCGGTGAAGTTTAGAGGCAGAAGAAGCAAAGTTTGGTGATAAGCTCCAAAATACGGTGACAATTCGGGTTGCATTAATGGCATCGAGGTTATCCAGACTTAACATGTCAGGCCATGCCGGGTCGGGGTGTTCAGCGATTACAAAGTTAAAGGCGATAATCGTCGCGACAAGGTCATCGAGTGCGACATTGAGGGCATCATTGGATGCAAAATCGCCTGGAGTATTTCGTTTATTTGTTTAGAGCGACGAGGTGTGCGGCTTCAGAGGCAAAGGCAGTTGAAAATGCGACGATGGCACAGAAGTTGATGAATAAGACGACAATGAGGTTAGAAGCGACCACGACAAGGGTTGTAACTGAATCGGATAAGGCTGTGACGGTGGCATCCATAGTGTTAACTTTTAAACTATGTGTTTTTCCCGTCAGAGATGATACAATAAAAAGTCTTCCAGCTGTTGACTTGATTATAAGGGTTTAAGAAGCTTTTGAAAGAAGTATAGCAGTTCTTGGAAAAACGAGTGTTGTATTACTTACATAACTCTGCCTCTTGTATTACATTATGTAGACACTATTACTAGAGTCCTAGATGGAAGGTAATTCTCCTACCATATATCTCTACAAATCTTCCATACATATCCAATCTATAGTTGTTGTGATCTTTGACCAAATTATATCTTCATAAATTTTGATCTCCTTAACACCTCCCCTCAAGCTAACAGGGAGGGACTGAACGGTTAGCTTGTCTCTTAGATCCAAGAAGCGGGAAGTACCCAAGTCTTTAGGAAAGATGTTTGCAACCTGATTCCTAGTAAGAATGTACTTGAGCTGAATGTCCTTGTTTTGTACCTTTTCTCGAACAAAATGGTAGTACACTTCTATATGCTTGGTACGAGCATGGAAAATATGATTTGAGGTCAGGGACATGGCTCCCATGTTATCACACCAGATCACTAGGGTATGAGGCATGACTATGTGTAGGTCTTTAAGCATCATCCGAGTCTAATACAGATCAGTTGTAGTGTGAGTTAGGGCTCGATACTTGGCTTTGGTACTAGAACGAGTTACCACATTCTGCTTCTTTGCTGTCCAAGAGATTAGATTGGCACCCAAAAATACACCAAAGCCAGAAGTATAGCGGCGGTCATGTCTATCCCCTGCCCAGTCGGCATCACAGTACGCCTGAAAGTGTGAGAGCAGATGAGGTCAACTTGACAAACAAAAGGTCATGATCGAGTGACCCTTTTAGATAGTGAAGTATGCGTTTGACTGCTTGCCAGTGGCATGTGAAGGGCTGCTGGAGATATTGACATAACTGATTAACCTGAAATGCGATCTCTGGTCGAGTAAGAGTGCAGTGCTGAAGATCTCCTACTGTACTCCGGTACAGAGTAATCTCTGCAGAAGAGAGAGGATCCCCCGTTAAATCTTTGGCTCGAGTGTCAGTAGAGGAGGGTGACTACATCGGCTTTGCTCCAAACATCTTTGTCTTCTCCAATAGCTCATATATATACTTGCTCTGCCTTGTATGTAAGCGTGTAACGTCTCGAGTCACATGCATCCTTAAGAAGTAGCTGAGCTCTCCTATATCACGAAGCTTAAATTGAGACTGGAGGTATCCAACTAACGCAGCAATCACACTCTGGTATGTCCTAGTAATCAAGATATCATCAATGTATACAAGAACATAGAGAAGAATAGCAGTCCTTTCAGGAATCAAAGTAGTATCGGAGCGCCAGGTTTCGACTGCGAGTTGTTGGACATGTTTGAATGATAGAGACAAATTCAAATAGAATGATTTACTTGAATGACACTAATTATCACTTGTGAAAGGGAAAGATGAAGGATTTATTATTTGTGAAGAATTTGTGTCTTCCGGTATTTGCGGCTGAAAAGCCGGAATCCAAATCCGATTAGGAGTGAAATTTTGAGCATCAGCAGGTGTACGAGTTTATTCAACAGTTTGTTGAGGATAATGTCTACAACCACATTGCTAACGAGAAACATGCAAGGACCTTATGTAAGAAGATTGAATCTTTGTATGCTTCTAAGTTCAGTTAGGGTTATGATTTATGATGTTAAGTCATCCTTGAGAGTGGGTATAACCGCAAGGGAATTTGTGAGAGATAAGAGGAGAAGATTTTCGCACACATCCAGAGCAGTGACAGTAAATCTTCTGTCACGTCTTCCTTCACTGTCGGATCGGGCTGAGATTTTTACAGTGGGTTAAGGACTTCTAGATCTTAAATCTTACAGGTTGGATTAGTGACAAGTTGTCGTAGGAAGGAGATATCGCGTCTAGACAGTGGCAGGCGAATTCTGGTTTTAGTTTTTCTTTTGTTCTCAAATTCTATGTGTTCTTAGGCTGATTGTTGAGCCCGATTTGTGTTTCATTTGTGGACTCTCTTGTACCCTATTTTGATCATAGTGGAGTTTGATTTACTGGCTTGTGCCCGTGATTTTTACCTCTCACATTGACAATGATTTTCCACGTTGAAATTAATTGTGTTGATTTTAGTTGCTTTCATTTATTTGCTCCTCACAGATTCTTACAAGTTGGAGAAATTATTATCCGCTGCATATTGCTCTGTATTTGGTATCCGAGTTGAATTTCCCAATGGTATCAGAGCAGTATGAAAGATGATATCATGAAAGATGAAGAGAAGAGAAGCAGTTCTTGGAAAAACAGAGTGTTGTACTAACATAACTCAACCTCTTGTGTTACATTATATAGACACTATTACTAGAATCCTAGATGGAAGGTAAATCTCCTACCATATATCTCTACAAATCTTCCATACATATCCAATATATAGTTGCTGTGATCTTTGACCAAATCATATCTTCATGAAGTCTTGATCTTCGTAAATTAAAAATGAAATAGGAAATTAGATTTCGAACTAGAATTTTTGCGAACGGTATTCCTCTAATTTATGATTTATCTAATAATTAAGTGTAACAGGTCCAAATTTTATCGGACCCAGTTGGCGTGAAGTGTGCAGCTCTGCGAAAATCTAAAAGTTTTGGACAGCAATGGAGTTCAATCCCAATCTTCCCTCTCGCACATGCAACTTCATTCCATTCACTCCTCCAAACCAACTCATCTAGCAGAGCTTTTGATAATTAATGAACAAATTTTAAATACAAACCCCAAAAGACATCAAAACAAAATATATAATAGATAGATCATATTATTCTTTTATAATATCTTATCCAATAAATCATAAGAGCTAAATGCTATAAATTCAAAATTGGTATAAACCGGAAACCTATGAATCTCACTATTTGTATTTGTTTAAATATATATAACGGCGATTTCGTCGCCGTTAAAATGTATAACTCCATCATATAAACTCTAAAGGCTAAATGCTATAAAGCCAAAACCCGTATAAATCGGAAAACCTATGAATCTTACTATTTTTATTTATTAAAATTAATATAACGACGACGTCGCCACCGTTAAAATATAAAACTCAAAATTTTAAACCCTAAAGGATAAATGTTGTTAACTTTAAATCTTTTAAACCGTAAAATTTATTAAATTTTATTATTTTTATGTTTAAAATTAATATTACGGCTGTTTCGTCGCCGTAAAAATCTAAAATTTTACCATATAAATCCCAATGGCTAAATTCAATAAACCTTAAACCATATAATTATTAATTGTATAAACCAAAAATACTAAATAAACTATAATTTATTTATTATATATATTAATATTAATTATGAATAATATATAAAACAATTTTATGTTAAGATATATAATATTTTAATATGTGTACTGGGCCCGATACAAAAGAGGCCCGTACACATAGCACTTTCGAAATAATTATGTACCATCATTTGCATTAATTTATCATTACACCTTACCTCAACCTTTACAATATGTATTAATGTATGTAAGCTTGCAATTTTGGTGTCACGTCGAAATTTATAAAATTGCGATCCAAAAAATAATCATAAAAAAATAGAAATTATCTTTTGATTAATGACATAAAATACATTTATGAATAATGTTCATCCTTCATCATCATAAAAATAATGATCATCCTTCATTTTTGCAGAAATTGAATCGAATTATCATTACAATTAATGCAATTTGGTGAACAATTGATTCTATATTACGAATCCTTAGCATTTGCTGCCTTCCACACAAGGCCGGCCCGCCCATAAGCCCAATGAGACATTTGGCTAGGGCAGCCCGGCCCAGTAGGGCATAAAAATATGGTTAGGTGTAATAGGGCCTGGAAAAAAAAATTAGTTCAAGATTAGAATACTTGCAGACACTCGGCGCAACTCGCAGACGCAAGACAAGAGCAAGACGGTCACGGGCACGGCGCAACTCGATTCACTACTACTCCTTGCCAATGGTAAGATGCTTGCTCAGGGTTGTGTTCTTCAGAA
>JAOYMZ010041153.1:0-15206 GCA_025802335.1 Pinguicula primuliflora | reverse complement strand
GTTAGTGTAACAAGTGTAATAATACATGTAACAAAATGATAATGGACATAAGTCATGTGCCCAAAATCCCCAACAAATCAAAAATCTCATATATCGATCGGGTCGTGGTAGTTCATTGCCATTAATTTTATTGTACCTTTTAATTGGTTTAAAATGTTGTCAATTAAAATTTATAAGGTTTTGGTGACAAATTTACTGGAACTCTGACGGAGCATGTGACTTTTTGTATCACGTGCACAAGCTTTTTATTGGTATGCTCAATTCCGATAAAAAATGGTGACAGTGACCAAAATTAAAATTGTGTGTTTATTTTAATGTACGTTGAACTTATTCCTTTAAATCTACTTATATACAAGACTCATTCTCACATGTTCGAGTTAGCTCGCCAATTCGGCTATTGTCTCCGCTATTCGAATTGACTTCTTATAAATAGTAGATTAAAACTCTCATAATGTGTTGTAGTTTAGTGATTTATGGTCAAATTTTTTTCCATAATCATATAAAGAAAAGATCTATTTAACCCACAAAAAATGTGTAACATCATTGAAATTATATAGAAGCATGGTGTTATATGACAAATTCTTTATATTCTAATCCTTCATACCGCATTATCGGAATAAAACAATAAAAATAGTTGCACAGTATTTTTCTAATGACATTCTTATATATCACTCAGATTAAACTCAAATAAAACCTTCATTTATGAAAGAGAAGAAGGAAAAATAATTTTTAAAAAAATATCAATTTCGTGTATTATTTTTTTAAGTAGCTATTGAAAAAATCAAAATCCACCCATAATTGATGATTTGATCCCACCGGTCATGTGGAATTGGGGATAAGAGGAGGCCTCTCTGCTTGCCAATCCGGGATTCCCCTTTTAAAGCTGCCACTTCCTCTCCTCCCACTCCTCCACTCCACCCCCCTACAGTCGTCGGAATACTCCACCTGCCGCTCCGTGTGATGCTCGATTTCTGCAAGTGAATCAAACACGGAGATCGATACGACGGGGAAGAGGCTTCAGATTCTTCCAGGTGATGATCGATTTTTCGTGGTTGTTGCCTTTTGTGGAAAAGATTTCCACAAGTTTCGAGATGTCGGTTTTCCGTTCTGCCTGCAAATCTGGATTCGTTCTTTCTCCCTCTCTCTCTGAGGAGGAGGAGAATTATCCAGTGGATTTGCCACGGCGATTTGGTTCGAAGTTTTGATTTATCGATTTTCCGTTTCTGTTGATTAATTCATCTCATTCTCAATGCATGATTTTGATCGAATTTTGACCTTGGCTTCTCTTCTGCAACTACGTATCGTTTTCGAATCTGATAATATCTGAACTGGAAATTCGCAGCTCCGATTCCATAAGAGCAAGATGACGCCGTCGTTGATATCATCGAATCCGACGGTGAGTACCGATAGAACATCCACTCGACGGAAGAGGAAGAAGAAAATCCACAAGGAAGGTTCCAATCAAGCAGAAAATCTTAGCCGGGAGTCCGCAATTCAATGGAAATCCGAATCTCAGCAGCAAATCTACTCAGTCAAACTCATCCAGGCGCTGCAGCAGGTCAGGCTCAACAGCAGCACCGGCACCACGCCGGCGCCGAAGCGAGTGAGCGAAGCCGCTTACAGAGTATTAGCCGCGACGGCGAAAGGCCGCTCGAGATGGAGTCGAGCCATTCTCACCAACCGTCTGAAGCTCAAGTTCATGAAAAAGAACAACACGGCGAAACGGCAGCGAAGAGTGATGACCGTCATCACTACCGGCAGCAGCCGGATGCAGAAGAAATCCAAGGTCAGCGTGTCGCGTTTGAAATCCAAGGGTCTGCCAGCGTTTCAACGCAAAGCGAGAACTCTGAGCCGGTTGGTCCCCGGTTGCCGGAAACAACCGTTTCAGGTCGTTCTGGAGGAGGCCATCGATTACATACCCGCACTCGAAATGCAGGTAGACAAATCACCGAATTCATATATACATAAACATATTATCTTCAGTTCTTCGTTGCTCACGCTTGACCATGTTGCAGGTTCGAACCATGGCTGCCTTAGCCGAGCTTCTCTCCGTCGCTGGATCATCTTCCTCAAGTGGCTCTGCAATGGCTTTTAATCAGCCGGGTTCAAATCGACATCTCCCAAACTGATATGTTTCTCTCTTTTTTTTCTTCTCTCTTCTTTCCTCCGACCTCATGAATATCCATCCTAATGTGAATTATATTTTCCGAAACCATCTTCTCTTTATGCTTAAACCCATAGTTTTATATCTACATAGATTAGCGTCTGGGAATCATTAGATTAGTTCAGCAAAATGAGCCTTTCAATTTTCCCTCCCGCAATTCTGGTGCTGTTGCTATTGCTGTTTGGTAGAACAGAAAACTGCACACAAATTTTTGTGAATGTTCCCAATGATGGTGATGAATTTGGGTAGTTGGCTGATCCGTGTAGATGTGTTTTATGTATCTCCTCGTAATTAGGAGTATCTGAATTGGATCTTGTGTGTTGTGTTGTGGGCGATGACAGCAGTACTCATAAATGGTCGGGCTCCGCTTGTTAAATTCCTGTGTCAGACAGTCGTGGAACCATGCCCCCCACATCATTATTATTATTATTGCCAAGGTACACAAATGACTAACGACACATTTCACTGAGTGGAAGATGGGGGTGGAGTGGGAAAGGTGAATGCTGATGAACAAGTTAGAGTTGTTCCAGTGAAATTGTTGCAGTTTCGTGGGGACATTATTTTATTGGTCATAATGTCCACAAACCAGGGAAAAAATGGTCGTATTTGGGCACCACCTCGCGTTTAGCCTGAATTTTACCCGGTTAATATGAAGGATCTGGGCCGAGGAACAGCCCGTGTAATCAATGTGTTAACATTACCAGAATGCCTTTATTTTTCGTGTAATTACAAGATGCCACTCTTTAAGGACCACATATAAGAGTTAGTGTGTTTGAGTGCCCCAATTAATAATTATTTTATGGTCAATGATTAAATTAATGATATTAGATTTAGGATGATAATTGTGATGATTGATTCACAATTGGTCAAGATTATTATCCTGAACCTAACATCATTAATCTGGTCCTAATATTCTGAACTGAAAAATTAGACCTCCAATTAAATTAGTTATCAGACAGATGAGAATCCCCATCAATTCATTGTGTTCTGTGGACATTGTACTGATGTTTGTGAGCATATAATTCTCATCTCATGCTGTGAATCAAATCAAGTATATCTGGTAGATAAGGGATTGACCTAGTGGTTTTAAGAGTAACAATTGTATTCAAGGTCATGAGTTCAAATTCTCTAGTCTGTCACATATGACTTGCCAAATGTGGTTTACATCTGTATCGTGATTTGCGGGCTATTGCAGTACAACGTTAGGTTTACCCACTATATTGGTAGGATTCCCTACGTTATCAAAAAAAATAAGTATATCTTTCCCACTACAACCAACGCTTTGTTTACAAATTCTCTACATTTAAGCTCTCAGGAATTCACATGAAAGTTGTATCAATCAACTTTCTCAAAAAAGTGGTATGCATTGTACAAGGTGGGTTCAATTATGGAATAGGTTGTGAAATAAAAAA
The DNA here is from genome assembly GCA_025802335.1 of Pinguicula primuliflora. Classification (NCBI taxonomy): domain Eukaryota; kingdom Viridiplantae; phylum Streptophyta; class Magnoliopsida; order Lamiales; family Lentibulariaceae; genus Pinguicula; species Pinguicula primuliflora. Next base: position 11,630 of record JAOYMZ010041153.1, on the reverse strand, counting down.
CATATTAAAGCGAGGAGCAATGTGAAGATGGGGGAAGGTAAGAATTTTCATTGTATTTAAGGTGGAGAGACTTGTTATGGGATCTTATCCTAGCTCCTCAATCATTTCTCATGGGATATATTTATTCTAGCTTTCACTTTCAAGTCCAATATATTAAACCATGATAAAACTTGCATTTACACAGTGGTGAATGTGTCAAAAAGGGTTGACTTAATGATTATAGGAGTGATAATTGTACTCACAGTTCACGAGTTTAAATTCCCTCAGCGACATTACCTATAAAAAAAACACGATGATGAAGGTTGGTAAAGCCGATAAAGGAAGAGTGCAGGTGGCAACTCAAGGGAATGGCAAAGTGGAAAATGGTAAATAGGCTCTAATACCATATAGATGTAGTAGACCCTCCATGTGGTGTCCAATGTATGTCAAGATATATGTTATTCTCATTAAAACTTAATCTCAAATTGATGTATTGTAATATCCCATTTACCTGTGAAAACATTACTCATATTTGGCTCCCCAACTCCCTGTACCCTTTCATTGCAACCTCTCTTTCTTCCTCTCCACCGAGACTTGAAAATGCATTCAAATTGTTTGTAATGCATCTTCCACTACTTCATTTTCCCGTCACATTCTTGTTCTTATTTTTTTTTTTCATTCACTAAAAGTGACCAAACACCACACATGGCTGGACTGCTATGACACTCATCTGATATCCCCATTAACTCTAAATTCAACCCATGTGCTGCATTAAGACAGAAGACGCATGGTACCCAAAACTATATAACCTATAATCAATAGTGTCTACTATATCGTCTTTCTCTTTTAGTTTTCAATTCCAGAAGTTCTTTTTATACTGTTTGCGATTTTGGTTTTTGGCGGTGGAAAAGTTTCCAAAAGCCCAAAAGGCAAAAGCTACCTTGGAGTAACTTCGGTCAGACTTAAGGCGGTAACAATTTTGTAAATATTTAAAAATTCACTTTTAAGATAATTTTTTCTATATACAAATCGATAATATCAAAATACCCAAAAATTTTATATTATTTTTTTAACTTTTGCTACAGTAAAGCACCCACTGTAAACACTTTATAACTTTCTTATAAAACACTTTTTTTTAAAAGCCCCCTCAAAAGCAAAAAGCAGTTTTTCAGTAGAACTTGCAAACAGGGCCTAAGTCTGTGTTTGCGAGAGCTTATGTTTTTGCAGAAGGACTTTTGAATGGGGAAAGTTAAAAAAAATAGCTTTGTAGAGAAATTTGTATGTGTTTGGAAAAAATGTTTTGTCATTGAAAAAGTCAAAAGTGTAGTGTTTGCAAATATTTTTTGAAAGCAATTTCTTTTAACTTGTAAAAATGAAAAGACAACAATAACCTCAAATTTTGGGTTACCAATTTATGGGCAGAGATAATTATGTCACATTTGAATTTCGAACTAATTTCAAAATTGTCATCGAAAAAAACCTTTCAAAAGTTACTCCAACCTAACTTTTGACTTTTAGGTTTTTTCTGACTTTTTTTGTAGATAAGCCAAAGCTAAAGCTTAGTAATCAAACACTCCAAAAACAGCTTATGCAGTGGAAAAGGCAAAAGGAGTCATAGAAAAACTCTCACAAACACTGTCTAAGTAGGTACCTTTTTCCTTTTGTTTTTCCTCTTCTTTTCTTTCATATGCATCGACTTTGATTGGGCGGATTCAATTGGGCTTGACCAAATTAAAGAGTGTTCAAAAGGAAAGTTTGAGTTCAAGATTACAAGAGAGCAAGACTAGCAAAGTAGGAGAAAATATTTGAGGAAGTTCGCGGAAAAATGCTCTCTAACAGAGCGCACTTGAGCCCTAAAATGGAAGGGTTACTAGAGAAAGTCCGGCAAGAATTGTTGAGCACAAGTGTACCTAGCCTTGAAGTACTGGAACAACAATTAGATGGAATAAACTGAATTCACGTAACCCATAAATAGCATTGTATACATTGATCTGTAGTTGGGTTATTCATAGTGGGCCGATTGTTGATAAGAGGAAAATAAGTGCGTAATTATAAAGAATGCGATGTTTACGTGGTTCGGGAGAAATCCCTACTCCACGGGAAGAAGAAGAAGAGTTCTTCTTCTGTTTTGTGTATCTCTTTTTTTTCCATGAGTTCGTGTACATATAGGACTAAAGTCCCCAACCGTAATCCCTAAAATCGTGGGATTGATATAAGGAAGGGATTTATAATTATCCCTTCCTTATTTACATGATTTTATTCTTTAACAATTGTAGTTTGTATATAAAGGGCGCGGGACACAGTGAGAATACACAGGAGAAATAAGAAAAGAAAGTTCTTTCCCCTCAAATATCTTTTGTTGGTTACTGTTCAATGAAGAAAATTTCCTTTTTCGTTCCTCTAATCCTGCTGCCTCTCCTCATGTTGAATGTGTTGATCAAATTCCAGTTCCAGACATACCTCCCGTCAAGGAATCAGATCCTAGTTCCTATATTCCTCAATCCCCAACTCTTGAATTCCAAGAAGTGAATGTGAGTCTCTTGCTCAGGCACTACCTACTGCCATACAACAGATTGTTATAGAAGGCTTGTCACCTTCTGTCCATGATCCATTGATTCAGGAATCAAACTCACCAACCTCCACCAGCAAATCATCTAAAGAACCAGTTATCCTCAGACGTAGCATCAGGGTCAAAACCAGCCCAAAATGGCATCCTGACTACCACCTCTAAAATCTATCTTCTGTGGCATCCTGTTTTCTCTCTGATTCAGTTATGCAGGATCCTAGTTCATATTCTGAGGCCAAGCATTTTCCAAAATGGGTGTAAGCAATGCAAGATGAGTTACTAGCGCTTGAGCGGAACCAAACCTGGTAGTTGACAACATTGCCTCCTGGAAAACGGATAGCTGGTTGCAAGTGGATTTATAAGACTAAGCGTAACTCTGATGGCAACATATCTCGTTATAAGGCTCGCTTAGTTACCAAGAGCTATAGCCAAATTGAGGGAGTACACTACCATAACAGTTTTTCCCCGTGGTGAAGCATACAGCGGTCTGGATCCTGCTCACAATAGCAGTACAGAGAAACTAGCAAATTCTGCAATTGGATATAAATAATGCATTCTTGCATGGTCACTTAGATGAAAAAATCTATATGGATCTTCCCCCTGGGTACTGCACTGCATCTCCAGGTCAAGTTTGTCTGTTGAAACGTTCAATTTATGGTTTAAAGCAGTCGTCCAGGCAATGGAATAAAGAACTTACCAACATCCTTCTCAGTTATGGATTTATCCAATCAAGTCATGACCACTGCCTTTTCATCCTTGATAGACCAGATTATTTCTTGGCCCTTTTGGTCTATGCTGATGACGTTTTACTCACAGGAGACTCTATCACTAAAGCAAATTGTGTCAAGGCTTTCCTCGATGAACAATTCAGCATAAAGGAGCTAGGTGATGCTGCTTATTATCTGGGAGTTGAGCTACTTTCGTCCCAAAAGAGGCTGTATATCATGCAGAGGAGATACAATCTAGATCTGATTTCAGATGCGGGCCTGGAGGGTGCAAAGCCTACTTCAACATCTGAAATGACAAGCCATGATGCTTATCCTTTGCTACCTGATCCAACCTGATATCGCAGTCTGGTGGGACGGCTACTTTATCTAAATTTTACCAGGCCGGACATCAGCCATGCCACATAACAGTTGAGACAGATTATGAATGCACCTCACGAGACACACTGGGTCACAACACTTGATGTAGTGAAGTACCTAAAGGGTTGTCCTGAACTTGGTCTGTTCCTACCACATTTGAATGAACTAAGACTGGCAGCTTTCTCAGACTCTGACTCGAGATCATGCCCAGATTCCCGACGTTCTCTTACAGTATTTTTCATCCAACTTTGAAGTGCCACTGTCTCTTGGAAAACCAAAAAGCAAACCATGGTATCACGCTCATCCGCTGAAGCCGAATACCGAAGTTTAGCGAGCACTATATGTGAGTCGAAGTGGTTATCCTTCTTGTTACAAGAACTCAAGGTCCCTTTGGTTCTACCTATCCTAGTTCACTGCAACAACCAAGCTGCATTACACCTTGTTACAAACCCGGTGTTTCACGAACAAACTAAACATATAGAGATGGATTGTTATCTCATTCGGGTCACTTCAAGACTGATTTCATTCGTCTGTTGTACCTTCCAACAGCACATCAAACCGCAGACCTGATCACTAAGGCTCTGCCGTTAGCCTCATTACAGCATTTCCTCTCCAAGATGGGCTTGGGACTGTCACCCGTCACTCCATCTTGCGAGGTGTGTGTTGAGAATGCTTGGAATTCCAATTCAGCAAGAGGATGATACAAACAGAGGCGCAAGAATACAAGAGGATTAAGTTGCAGGACTTTTCATTTCTTTCTTAGTTGTTCTGTTCTGTACTTAGTATGCATTGATCTGTAGTTGGGCCGGTTGTAGTTTTGTATATAAAGGACGCTGGACACTGTGAGAATACACAACAAAAATAAGAAAGAAAGTTCTTTCCCCTGAAATATCCTGTGTTGGTTATTGTCCAAATCCTTGATCTCTGCTGCATCAAGGAGCCAATTTATTGCTCAAATATTGTTATCCTCCAGCATTGAATACTGACGAGGGTCTATTTTATCGAGCCAAGCAACTGCGGCTCGATAGTTATAGACCGTTTTTTTAGTTGTGCCCGGTCAGGTGTAATCTACACTCTTTTATTTTTTTATATATTGTAGAGCAATAATGATATATATAATTTTGGTGTACATAATTATGTACAATCAATAAGATGTGTACACGTGGAATAATGCACCAATAAAACATGTGTGGTCACAATTACAATGACACATGTAAACATCCTATTAATTGTACTGAATTATGTATACCAAAATTATGTACATGTATTATTATTGTTAATAGAAAAAATTATGAGACTCTAGGCAAATTTGGGTTGAGGCTACATTCCCCTTTCACTAATAAAATTCCCGACCAAGACCAATCCTAATATATTGTTCCAAACGTGTATTATTGGCTGTCTAAATCCAATCGAATCCCTAAAACGCTTGTCCTTCAACTAATCCACCTTGTGGTAATGCAGCCATCACCACTCACTTTAATCACGTCTAATTTAACCCAAATTTCCAACATAAAAAAAGATCGATATATGGTGAAGAACCAAAGAACATGGAGAGTTCCACAAACGGGCACACCACAATAAAAATTAATATATATATATATATATATAGAATCAGCTTCGTATGGTTAGCTTGGTGTGGACAGTTTTTCCCTTCGCGTGGACAATTTTTTCGTAGAACCATCCATTTTCGAAATTGATCGCACCATTGGAAAGCTTATATTTTTTAGATGAAAATCCATATGCTTTTGTTCGGTTTCCGGCGACGAAAACCCTATTTAGGACTACTTAACCCAAGAGAAAATGTAAAATTAAATTAAACGGTGATAACGTCGTCGAAACTGGACCAAAGCATATGGATTTTCATCTAAAAAATATAAACTTTCCAATGGCGCAATCAATTTCGAAAACGGATTGTGCTACGAAAAAATTGTCCACTCGAAGGGAAAACTGTCCACACGAAGACTGACCATATGAAGCTGGTTGTATACGTAAATATATTTATGTATATATTTTTGTAAAGATGTTACAAATGAGTTTGTAACTTCAACATTTTCATTAGTAGGAGAGTTATGGGTATTGATCTCCTTCTATATTATTTTGAAAACTATATAAACATCCTCCATTGTTTAAAAAACACACACAATATGTTGAGTCTAGACTTCATTTTTGGTTTTTGGTTTCTTTCTTTGGGCCCTTTGTTTTGAGTTCTTGGTGATAGAAGGAAGACATTGTTCGAGTTCGCCGGAATAGTACTGCAAGTGTTGTGCAAAGTTATTCGTTCTCCATTGTATCCTGGGAAACAGACGTCCAGATTCTCAAAGCACCTATGAGAGGACAAATCTGTTTTAAGGAAACTGTGATTCATAGACCTCAGTGATTCCTTTGTAATTCTCAAAAGATTTTAGTATTCGGTAAACAATTAATCAAACTGTTATTTCTCACAACTACTTCTTGCAGTTATAGTATAACAGACTGAAGAGGCTTATGTACAGGCTTATGTTTGCGACCGTCGGATAGCTTAGATCACGTTTATTCATTAAAGACCGAATTAATGTGGGTCGCCGAATACTGAAACATAAATCTGGATATAAAAAAATTCGGTACGGACATAATAGTCTGGACCTGGAAATTGGTCTCCAAACTCAAGAAATTGATTGAAACCCCAATCTCTTTCCCTGTACCCAACTACCAAGATGAAGGAATCGTAGTCCATCCAATAGAAAACCACGTTAAGCATCCAGGGAAGCAGGGAAGCGCGTAGTCCATCCAATCGTAATCGGATTTACCCTCATGCTCTAACCCTCAGAACAGTGAAACAGGGAAGCACGCCTCCTATTCCACATGAGTAAAAGCAAATGCATCTGACACATCCACCCAACAGCTTAAGCATTACGAGGTTCGCCGTCCGACCATATTCCACCGTGCAGTTGGCCGTTAAAGCTGTACGACTGGCATCCTCTCGTTAAGGCGAACTAGGAACGCTCAACTTCAACGCTGCAAGGAAAGTATAGACGATACTATGAGACGGGATTTACAACTCTGTATCCGTAATCAGAAGCAACGGGAACGGCAAACTTACGAGGTGAATCGTCATAACCCGGGTATATCGAAGCAGTTCACCTCCAGACTCCAAAGCACTTCGCAGTGTTTGTATTTTGCTGGATTTCCCTCTTCATAGGGCTACCAGGAGATCTACCAAGTCTTTGCTGATTACGGTGCTGTGAAGGACCTGTACATTCCCAAAAAAACAAATATCAGACAGAAAAAATATGGCTTTGTTTATTTCAACAAAACCTTGGATGTTAAAGATCTACTTCAAAGGCTTTGGATTGGCAAGTTGTTTGTGGTCGTCCAATATCCAAAATACAATCGAGGGCAGAGATCTGGAAATAGCAATGCTACTCACCTCCAAGATAAGAGGTTTGCAAAAACTGATGTATGGAAGAAGAAGTTGGAGCCAAAGTTACCTCGGCCAGAACAGGTAGCTCAACCTCAGGGTAATGTCTTCATACCTAATGATGCAGAGACAAATTGGCTTGTTAATAGCCTAGTGGCAACATTGGGTGAAGGTGTAGGGGAAGTAGAAGTTCTGAATACTCTCACTAAGTGTGGCTATTCTAATGTTGGAATATCACATATTGATAAAAAGACTTACTTGCTATCTCCTAGATCTGCAGAAATACAAAGGAAACTCTTGAAGGATCAGTCATTGGAGATGCTGGATACCTTTGTATCTATGAAATCTTGGTCTATGGAGGATATGATATATGGCCCAAAATCTAGAGCTGTCTGGATAAAGATTAGAGGAGTCCCCTATACCTGCATGTCCCAGCGATTTTATAAATGGATCACTGGCTCTCTTGGGAAGTTACTATACTCTGCTGATGATACTTTTAAGAGAAAGATTGTAGGGGAAGTGCGGTTACTCATCCAAACAGAAATGCTGCAAAAAATTGGATATGCCACTGATATTCAAGTTGGCAATAATAAATTCACTTTATGGGTGGAGGAGGAATGTTGATGTGAATCTCATAAGGAAGTAAATGATCCTGTGGGTCAGCGACCTGACAAAGCTCCAATTAATTCCTCATCTAACCGTACCCAAACTCAAAACTCCTTTGACCCATTGAATGAGGTGGTTGAAGGCATAGATCATAGAAAATTGGAACAGGGGCAGAATTCCAAAAGCCAACAAGGAAACGTATTGTCTCCTTAGAAAGCTTTGAGGGTGTCTGATACTCCTACCTTACCACTGAAAGAACTAGAATCTGCTGATCCTATGCCACAAAAAGCTAGGATAATTCCAGAGGTCCATCTCCCAGAGGATCAAGTGGAAGCTTACTCAGTACAGTCCCCAACTGAGTCTAAGGGTGAGCCTAGTGAGGAGAATAATGGTTGTGTGGGCAAAGAAGATGATATGGATGTTATCCCCTACACTGGCCCAGGGATGGAAGAAAGCAAAGCTCTATTTGATGATGTTCGGCCCATGTTAAGACAAATTGAGAGCCAGTACAGACAACATCTTTACAGAAATAACATGAAAGGGAATTGGGATATCTGGAAGGAGATAGAGAGCAATACCTTGAAGGTTATTGAATTTGCACAATGTTTAGGTATTGATTTTACTGGTTGTCAAGAGGACACAGTACAGAATCTAGTTCTTGCTAATCTTAAGAGGTGTCAGGAAGAGCCTCAGGAAAAGGACTCTGATACTTTATATCTGCAGTAAAGAGTATCCCACTATTACTTTAGCTCTACGAAAGTTTCAACCAAATGAAGATATTAAGCTGGAATATTCGTGGTTTGGGACATCCTACTAAGAAAACAATCCTTTGTGCTATGATTAAGAAACACTCTCCTGATGTAGTGGTAATTCAGGAGACCAAACTACAAAGTATTGATATTCGGCTGGTGAGGAGACTATGGGAAAACTCTACAGATGTAGATTTTGTTGCCAAAAACTCAGTTGGGGCCTCTGGTGGTATTCTTATAACTTGGAAAACACCTAGCTTCTCAAAAAACAGCGATTGGACAGGGTTGAACTCAATAGGGATTGTTGGTCAATTACATGGACTGGACATCTCCCTTATTGCTGTATATTCTTCATGTATTTTTGCACAGAAGAAGATGATGTGGGAAGAGCTGCAATTATACAGATCAACTAATTGGGACTCTAGATGTTGCATTATTTGGGATTTCAATGCTGTCAGATCTCAAACTGAAAGGATTGGGATTTCTCCTTTTGTCCTATCTGAAGCTAATTTATTTTCAGAGTTTATTACTAGCTCAGAACTTATTGATATGCCTATTATTAATGCTGATTTTACCTGGTTCAATCCAGATGGCTTGGGAGCTAGCAGATTGGATAGGGCTCTGTTAAGTGAAAACTGGCTTACTGATTGGCCAAAATTAAAACTGTCTGCTCTAGAAAGAACTATCTCTGATCATGTCCCTATTCTGTTAACAGAAGGCTCTAAGGATTGGGGACCAAAGCCCTTTCATTTCTATGATGTCTGGCTAAAGGACTTGTCTCTACACACGCTGGTTATCAATCAATGGGCAAAACACAGCACTGTTGACTATTATTCAAAAGGAAGCAAGTTGAAAGACAAGCTGAAATCCCTCAGAGATGCTATCAGATTATGGAACCTTCAGACAAATGGGGATGTATCTAAAAGAATCAAACAACTTCAACAGTCTATAAATATCTTTGATGCAAGGTTGAATGTTAATCCATTATCTCTTATGGAAATTGAAGAGAAAAAACAGTGTCGGGCAGAGTTGAAGCAATTGTAAAATTATCAGACGGCTATTATTTACCAGAAATCTAGGCAAAAATGGCTCAAGGAAGGGGATGCTAACTCTAAGTTCTTTCATGCATCTATAAGGAAACGCAGATACCAAATGGATATTCATGGTCTATTTTTTGGGGATCAATTGCTAGAAGAGGTGCAGGAAGTTAAAGAAGGACTAAAATTATATTTCAGCAGTCAATTTGTCCAGGAATGCCCAAGAAAGCCTAAGATTATGAATAGCTTGGGACAGAAGCTGAACTCAGAGCAGAACAGTTTCCTGACAGCTCCATTTACTGAAGAAGAAATCAAGAGGGCAGTTTGGGCTTGTAATGGAAGCAGAAGCCCTGGGCCAGATGGCCTGAATTTTCACTTCATACAGACTTTTTGGGAAACTCTAAAAGATGACTTCACTGAATTTCTGTTGGAGTTCTATGATACAGGGAGGATTGCTAAGGGTTTAAATGCCTCCTTCATTACTCTAGTATCCAAGGTAAATAGACCTATTTCTCCTGAGCACTTTAGGCCTATCTCATTGATAAATTGTGCATATAAGATTCTCTCTAAACTACTATCTGCTAGACTTAAAGAGGTCCTGCCTACTGTCATATCAAATCGTCAAACTGGCTTCCTAAAGGGCAGGAATATTACTGAAGGGGTGATCTGTGCTAATGAAGAAATTGACACAGCAAGGAAACTGAAACAAAGACTGCTTATGGTTAAAGTTGACTTCCAGAGAGCATTTGATTCGGTAGATTGGAATTTTCTACTTGATATTATGGGTAAAATGGGCTTCTGTGATAGATTTATCAGTTGGATATCAGAGTGCATATCCTCTCCTACTGTTTCAGTCCTTGTTAATGGAAGTCCTACTCAACAGTTCAAACCACAAAAAGGTTTGAGGCAGGGGGACCCTCTATCTCCATTTCTATTTCTAATTGCAACAGAAGCTTTGGAATGGATTTTACAAGCAACATATGAAGCTAATAGATTTCGTGGCTTCTCTATGGGGGAGATGACTCTAAAACAGCTACAATATGCAGATGATACCCTCATCTTGAGTGATGGGACGAAGGCAGATCTGGAAGGCATCAAACTATCCCTAGAATGCCTTGAAATGGTCAGCGGATTGAGGAAAAACTACAGCAAGACAAGAATCTATGGAGTGAATATACCAGAATTGGAGCTTCAGGATTTTGCTCAGACTCTCAAATGCCAAGTTGACACAATCCCCTTCATATACCTCGGATTACCTATAGGAGACAAGTCAAATGGCTGCAGAATGTGGAAGCCTACAATTGTAAAGATTTCTAGGAAGCTATCTGGTTGGGAGCTCCATTATCTATCGTTTGGAGGCAGAATGATAGTTCTCAAGGCAGTTATCTCCAGTATTCCTGTGTACCTTATGCAAGTCTATAAGGCCCCTAAAACTGTTCTTAACCAGATGGTCCAACTAGAAAGGAATTTCCTGTGGGGAGGAGGAGAAAAGCATCCAAGAAAGATCCCTTGGGTGGCATGGGATGTGATTTGTCAAGAAATGGCAGATGGTGGCCTTGGAATCAAACACTTAGAGGACTTTAATGAAGCTTTGATAGCTAAGTGGGGCTGGAAGCTACTACAAAATGATGATAAGTCACTTTGGAAAGAGATTCTGGAATCAAAGTACGGGGATTTTTATAGATCAATCTACTTTGAGAGTACTTCTCAGATTCTTGGGAGATATTCAAATTGGTGGCGCTACATACTGAATTTTATCAGACTAGCTGAATGGTTTTGGAGAAATTGTGTCAAAAAGAGTGGGGAATGGGTACGATACATACTTCTGGGAAGATCTATGGTGCCCTGGCTATAGACTATGTGATCTATTTCCTACTCTATATATGCTGGCAACAGATAAGTACATTACTATTGGACAGAAGCAATCACATGTTGATCATACATGGAGTTGGTCCTGGAATTGCATACTGAACTATCACTCTATGCAACTACTTGATGATCTAATCATGCATATACAGGGAGTGGTTTTAACTGATTGTGAAGACAAATGGCAATTGATATCAAGCAACTCAGCTAGCTATACAGTCAGCTCTGCCTACAATGCAATAAGATGTACCTCTGGACGAAAATCTACGGAGAATAAGCGTACTGCAATCTTTTGGAGAGGCTCCGGTCCTTTGAAAGAATCCTCTTTTTGCTGGAGACTACATA
>JAOYMZ010041142.1:0-15207 GCA_025802335.1 Pinguicula primuliflora | reverse complement strand
TGGGCAGCCTGTGCCATTCCGCCATGTGTCTTTCTTGAGGTTTTGGTGCGGTTCTTTCATGCGGTATATCATTTCTAGTTTGCTTGTGCGTTTGACCATAGTAGATGTGTGTTTTTGTCCAGGGATTCTATGAACTAATTAACGCTGTTCTTCCATGTTTACATGGTACAGGATTCTAATAGACCCCCCTTATTTCTCTATTCTGTCAAACCACTCGGTCGTTTCCCCCACAGGTACCCAGTTTTAGTACCGGTACTGGTTCGGTCCGAGCCATCGGTATTGGGTGGTAATATTTTTAACTTTTTTAAATAAATTTATAAAAAAATGTATGTTTTAATTGAAAAAATTAAAAAATATTTTAAATAATATTAAAAACGGGTATCTTTCGATTGTCGGTACTTTTTTTTTTGTTGGGTAATTTGAATCCAATAACTTCGAACCAAAGTATTTACAAGTAAAAATTAGCTAACTAAGAAAGGGAATTGCGTGCTAGTTCTACAAACTTCAATCCCCATATTCATGTTTGAAACAAAGTTGTTGGGCTGCGCATCCAGTCGCTTATGGTAGCAGCAGGGTGTTGCATCTTACGAGAGTGTATGTAGTGCCATAGAGTTGTCTTAACTATCTCCACGATGTTGGACATTCCATCCTCCTCAAAACTTACACAGTTTCGCTCCTTCCAAAGGTACCAAACGATCACTTGACATGTTGCAAGGCCGACTCTTCTCCATAATTTACCCTTGAACTTGCTGATGAAAAATTCAAAGTGCTATTGTAACTGCAGATGAGGGTTCTCTTCTATTTCCGTCCAAATTTCAATCTCGTTCCATACTTCTTTCGCATGAGCACAGCTGCGGAATAAATGTTATGCAGTTTCTTCCTCCAGACCACACCATACACACCTACTGGCTGCAGCAGAGATTGATACTCCTCGTTCCCTCAGTTTGTCCACCGTAGCAATACGTATCTGCAGCACTCTCCATGTGAATGTTTGTATGCGTAGGGGAGTCAGTTGATTCCAAGCTACTGCCAGATGAGTTCTGTCTGTCTGTTGGCTTTGCAAGGTTTGGGCCAAAAGAATGTTATATGCTGAAGCTACTGTGCAGCTTCCAATATTATCCTCTATCAATCTCCATCTGTCCTCCCCTGCCGAGTCAAGTTCAAATTGACTAGCATGAAGTTGCAATTTCTGGTACCGCTCTGCCTCCCACGCTCTCAGTTGTCCGCGGAACTGTATGTGCAGCCTTGTATTGCCCTCCAGTTGTTCAGAGCTTCCTTTGGCTTGAAATACAGTTATGTCTGTGGAGATGGTCAGCTTATACAGATCATTGAAGAGAGTTGCATAAGTTCCATCCTGTGTCCAGTTCGTTTTCCAAAATAATGCCTCTGCACCTGATCCAACCTGCATTTTGATGTTGTTGGTAAACTAAGAAGCTGTTACCATAGTTTTCCAAATGTCCTCCCAGGTTCTAGATGTATTATCAGGCAGGGTAAGGAGGTATATTTCTGTCATTCTGTCATGCGGTGCAAAATATTTTTCTCTGATGACCGCACTCCACAGGCTAGAGCTCTCTTCCTTGAATCTCCAAAGCCACTTGCCGAGTAAGGATACATTCATGTTGTGCAAGTCCTTCAGTCCTAGTCCACCATCCTTTTTCTTCAAGCATAGGTGCTGCCACTTGACCCAATGTATCGGTCTTCCTTGAGTTGCTTTCGTCTGCCATAAGAACTTCGTCAATATGCTCGTTAATTTCTTGATTACCTGTGTAGGAACCAGGAAAATAGACATGTAATATATTGTTAAGCTTGTTAGTGTTGCCTTGAGCAATGTAATCCAGCCTGCAAAAGACAAATTTGTTTTCCCAATAGCTAAGGCATTTCTCAATCTGCTTTATAAGTTCGTTCCACATTCTTTGCTTCCCTGGATTATCACCTACCAGAAGTCCTAAGTAGATGAATGGTAACGTTCCACTTTTGCATCTCAAGTTTCCTGCAAAGGTAGTTAGTCTAGCAGCAGAGACATTCAGTGCATATAGTGTGCTTTTTGAGTAATTAATAGAGAGCCCTGAAAGTAACTCAAATCCTTGTGTAATGCCTTTCATGGTAAGCGTGTTGTCATCAGTTCCTTTGGCAATCAATACTGTATCGTCAGCGTATTGCAGGTGCGATACATGTAGCCGACCTATCTTTGCCCCTTCCAACAGATTGGAGTTGACCGCTTGATTGAGCAGCAAGTGCAGCCCCTCTACCACAATGAGGAATAACAGGGGTGATAGAGGATCTCCTTGCCGCAATCCACGTTCAAGCTTGAACTCACCTGCGCTTGCTCCATTTATCAGGAATGCAGCTCAGGCTGTAGATACACACTCTATGATCCAGGAGCACCATTTGCTAGAGAATTCCATTTTCTGCATCATTAGTTTCAAGAAGGACCAACTCACTGTGTCAAAGGCTTTGGTAAAATCCAGTTTGAACATCAACAATGGCTGCTTGTTTCTTTTATAGGAATGTATGATCTCGTTTGCAACTAATACGCCGCCCAAAATCTACCTCCCTTTCAGAAAACCTGTCTGATTCTAAAAAATAAGTGATCCAATTACTTTGCTGAGCCTGGTCGATAGCATTTTAGCCAACGCCTTGTATCCACAACCTATTAAAGAGATAGGTCTATAGTCACCGAGAGTAGTTGGGTTCTGCCCTTTTGGGATAAGTGTAATCCATGTTGCTGTGAGTCCCTTTGCAAACTTCCCACAGCAATGAAATTCCTGTATGAACTGGATGAAATCTTCTTTTAGGACCTCCCAATGTTGCTGCATAAAATAAAAGTTGCAGCCGTCTGGGCCTGGACTTTTTCGTGGCTGACAATTCCAAACTGCCTCATGTATTTCCTCCTCAGTGAACTCTGCTGTGAGTAACTCATTTTGGGCATCTGTAACTGTCTTTTCAGCAGGTGTATCTAGTCCCAAAGTGATGCTGCTCCTTTGAGGTGTGTAGAGTGCTTTGTAGAAATCAGTCACAGCCTCTTTAACTGTCTTGACCTCGTCCATCCACACGCCATTAACCTGGAGTTCACGGATTGAATTTTTTCTTCGGTGATTCATAATTTTGGAATGGAAAAATCGAAAGTTCCCATCTCCCTCTTTTATCCAAGTGATCCGAGACTTCTGCTTGGCCAGTTTTCCTTTATTCAGTAATGCAGTGTGCAGACTAACAACAGCTTGTTGTTTTTCTGCGCGTTCATCAGGTAGGAGCATTCCAAGTTCTGCCTTCGGATCAAATGTCGCTACCTTGAGCTTGAGAGTGTCTATGTTTCTATCAATATGGCCGAATTCAGTTTTGTTCCAGTGCTTCAACTTGATTCGGAGAAGCCTCATTTTCTGATGCAAAATAAATCCTCCAGATCCTGTTGCTTCAAGGGAACTCCATTCTTGGCGCACTGTTGCATTGAACCCTGGGTGACTGCTCCAACAGTCCAGAGTGCGAGTTGCCTTTGGTCCCCAATCTAAATCTTCTGTTTTGAGAATGATCGGGCAGCGGTCCGACAGTGATCTCTCTATTGCATGTTGAAAGATGTTTGGCCAGAAGGTGATCCAATTTTCACTTAGCAAAAAACGATCCAGTCGGTTACATGAAGTCCCTCTTCCTCCGTAGCATGTGTAGCTCCTTTGCTGAAGTGGTAAATCAATTAACCTTGCATTGAGGATAAAGGAATTGAAATCCATCATTTCTCGTATTGCCGGAGGAGATAAGCTGATCCTTTCCTCTATGTGTCGGATTGCGTTGAAGTCTCCGACTATGCACCATTTTTCTTCAGGTTTAATGCTGATCTCTACTGTGATTCTGTCCCAGAGATTTCGTTTTTCAATGACAGAGGAGGGAGCATATACGTTAACCAGGTTTACCACAGTCTTTTCAGTTCCCCAAAAACCACTCACCCTTATGAAGCTTTTGTCTAATTTAGTATCGAGCATACTGAATGCACCTTTTTTCCAGATGATTAGCAAACCCCCCGATCTACCTTCCGCATTCTGATGAATATACTCACTTTCATCGACAGACCATAATCGTTGGCTTCTCCCGCTGTGAGATCTGCTATTTTGGTTTCCTGTACACAGACTAGTTCTGCATTCGAAGTCCTAATTAATCTTCTCAGATCACTTTTCTTCACAGCTGTATTAAGACCTCAAGTGTTATATGTCAATATTTTCATTGATCTTGAGATAGTGACGCTGAAGCAGTGTTCTCATTTGACTGCAACTTGTTAGCAGCAATATCATTCATTTTCCTGAATTGTTTCACCATTTCCTCATCTGTGCATGTTGTAGTAATTCCCAGCACTTTCATTCTTGCCCAGATTTGTGCAGGTTCTGAGTCCGCAGTATCGACTTCATTTGCAAGTGTATCCGGGTTTTCAAAAGGCATGCTGGTTTGAGAAATTTGATTGTACTGAGTCGGTGTCGGGGAAATAATCTCATTGAGATCATTGGGCATAGAGTTGGTAGCTATCTGTTCCGGTTGATGGCCCAGTCTCCTTCTTTCTGATCGAGATGGAGGGATAAGCAATCCCCTGGATATTTTTGACAAGGCCTGGGGGGACTGTTGTATAAGAAATTCAAGATCAAAAGGGTCACTGTTATAGGAAGGGGAGCCGCTGGTTACTCCCCCGCAAAGGTCATCTGCTTTTGTTACCTCCGCGGTGTCCAATTTTTTGCTGTCAGTGCTTGTGAGGTCTAGGACTCGACTGATACTATTCATCTGGTCCTGCCTCCCAATTTTCGATGCTGAAGTGCCAGGAGGGCCGTGAAACCACCATTCTGTCTTATCTGCACTACCTGCTCTTTTGCTGTGGAGGATGGCTCTTTGCTTTTCCAGTGTCTCTTCCCTGGGTCTGAACGGGTAGTGATAAACTGCAAGCCTCTGTCTATGATCCTCTGACTTTTAAACCGGTTAGATCCCTCTTCAAGTTGAGGCATTTCCCCCCCTGTGATATAGCGAGTTTCTTCCTCTCTGGTTCCCTTGGAAAGTTTCTGCGAGCTTCCGTCAGGGGTTGTCTAAAGTGAGTCATGCAGTGTCATGGATGATCTTCGGATTGGGGTATGTTTACCTGCATTTGGTGCAAGAATACCGCAGCTAGAGCCTAGTATTGTATCAGGTTGCACTTCTGTTCTTTCAGGATGATCTGGGCGTTCATTTGCTGCTTGATCTACCTCCATTGCTTGCTCATCGGCTTCTTTTTTTCCTTGATCGTTGCTCGATTCAGTTAGTGGCTCCTCCATAGGGCCTGTACTTTTCGCAGTATTTTCTGCAGTCGTGGCTTTGGCACCAATTGTTTGCTCTACTCGCTTACGTCTATATACCACCCTTCGGTTATTTTTAGGCAGGTCCGGCCACTGCCCAATCTCGTTATGAGCAGATACTTTCACAGGAGCCTTCCGTGTATTAGTTGTGTTATTCTCAGTCAGCTCCTCAGAGAGACAGATATCAAATCTTTCTTCCCCAGTGTTAATTCTTAGTCGTTTATGTACCAGGTCCATAGAGTTTGTGAGGATCTGTACTCTGGCATATTGCATTTCTCTCCGCTCAGATGTGTTTATGTCAAGCTGTATAACTTCTCCAATTTTTGAGGCCGCTTCATTGAAGAACTGATCACCCCAGCAGTGTAGCGGCGTTCCTGTGATTCGAACCCATGTTGGCCTTTCTAACTTGCCATTTAACACTTTCCAGGGTTGCAGGTTGCGAACTCCTAGCAGCATCTGTGTGCGTAGATCATTGAGTAATCGAATCTTTATTTCCTCCGAAGCAAGTTGAAAGAGAAGCTCTCCCCCTTCCAGCAATACGACTGAGCTTTTGGAGTACTCGCATTGTTCTAATGTCCTGCACAGATGGGTTAGTTCCTACAGCAAATAAGGAAAGCCCACCAAGCACCTATACAACCATTACTGGCTTTCGGGTTCTGGTGTATAAGTCATCTCTTCAACTTCCTCTTCCTATGCCAACGTGTTTATCTTGGATTGTCTTGGAAGCAATGGTTTGTTGCTATTAACTGCGCCTCCCTCTCGGGCTTGACTGATTGTGAGAGTGGTTGTACCAACTCGACACCCCTTTAAAGCCTGCAAGATAGAAATGGCATCTATGTTTTTGTCAAACCTTATAAAACCATAACGCTTACCGTTGCTCGCGCAGATGCTGCGGAGCATACACATCATGGATTGTTCCATGGGTGCTAAAGAATTTCCACATTTCTTGCTCGATCCAGGCTGGTGGGAAGTCTGTAATGAAGAACGAAGTTGAGTTCGAACGTAATTTCTGAATAAATTGAGGTTATTTCCTCCGCAAGAGTGTTGTCTGGCTTTTTTGTGTCTCTCTGGTTTTTTCACTCATTTTTTTTCGGAGGGGTTCCACGTCACCCATTCGCTCTCAGTACCCTCATTTGAGTTTTTAGATGTTTCAGGTGCTTTCTCCGGCTCCGTTCCACCAGTATCGATCAGTTTGCCCTTGTCCGACTTTGATAACCCCTTTGCGGGAGACGAATGATCGACGGTCATAGAATCCGCTGCTCGATGCTTGCTAAGTCCCGACACAGAATTGGGACCGAAACCCCTCGATACTCTGATTAGGATGGCGTTTCAGAGTAGAATTGGGACCGGCTGGTAGTTCCGCCACTCAATGCGTCGAAACTTGCTCACAGAATTGGGACCGGATCTATGTTTTGTGCCATTTGGTGTTGAGTATGTGATTGTTAATGGAGGAGTTTATCCCATTTTCCGGCAAGAATTGGTCGGAAGTAGTTGTTTGGGAACTCGTGCCTGGGAGAGTTTTCAAATTTTAACTTTCTTAGAATCAACCTTCAGTTGTCGGTACTAATCGATACTGGTATCGGTTTTTAATATATCAGTATCGATTCCGGTACTTACCTTTGGTACCGGTACCCGATCAGTACTAATAATCGGTACCGGTACACAGTAGACCGGCACCGATGATAAAATTTGGGCCCCCCTAATTTCTGTCCATAATAAAATAATATTTTACTGTTTTGTAAACTCAAATAAGAACAGAATAATTTAATGTGTTGATAATTTTTTTGTATTTAAAAGAAATATTGATGTAGGGTTTTAGACATGTACGCAGAATGAATTTGGACGATCCAGTAAGGAGAGTCGAAGGATTACAAGTCAAAGGGTGACAAGGACGGCGAGACCTAAGAGGACATGGGATGAGCAGATTCGGTTAGATTTAGTGGGATTAAATCTCTCTAAGGACATGACCTTTGATAGGATGAGTTTGAGATGTCATATTACAGTTAAAGATACATAAGACATAGAGTAGTTATTTGCTTATTGATCTCAGATATGTATTTAGTTATTTAGTTTGACCGTTATTGGCGTAGGCATCCATTTATTTCGGTATGTACGTAGTCCGTGGTTGGGATGAGTAGGTATTTCAGTTATACTTGTTTCTCTTTTTTATTTTTTATTATGACTATTATTATTATTATATATTTTTATTTTTATTTTTTTATTATTTTTTATTTTTATTTTTATTTTTTTATTTTATTTGTTTATTTATTTATTATTTTTATTCATTTATTTATTCTTTTATTTATTTTTATTATTATCTAAATAGAAACAATCTTCTCATCCTGTTGTTGGGTGGGATATGATTGAATACATCATACCTCCCCTAGATCAGGCTAAGGGCAAGATTTAGGTTTGGTTTGGTATTGATGTAGGTGATATGAAGTCTCTATATTAGAAGCTCACAGCAAGAACATTTTGATGCCAAGGAAATTCCTCTTCTACGAATATTGTGGTCCACTGATGTTATATGATGAAAGATCTTCCACATATGAATACTAAGCTTCAAAGTTATGTTTTTATGCCACAACCAATGAAATTCAGCACAGATTTCTGCTTCCATGCCTGATGATCTAGATGCAGATTAAGTGAATGCACACTTTGGTGCAGATGAAATCTATTCATGGAGAGTAAAATTCTATCCAATCTGTGTAGAATTTTAGCAGCACCGGATTGATTGTTGGACCAAGTAAACTTATTGCCAGTGGCCTCTTTCATTTGCATTTTGGCTACATAAATCCTCATGATCGACATGGATAGATATTTCATATTAATTAAACTATTTCTTGGGGGCATGCAAACATCTCTAACAAAAGAGAGAGAATGAATGTAGCGTACTTGTTCCCAATAGAAAAAGCAAGAATACTGGAGTGATTTCTGTGTTTTCTTTTTTCCTGATTTCTGATTTCTGGTAATTAGGATAACTGCGAGCTGCATACATTCATCATTCATACTTGAAACCAAATTGAGAAATTGAATAACGATGGAAAAACATGGAGGGTGATTTGCCTCTATTAAGTTGAAGAAAAAACGAGAGTATTTACAAGACTATTCTGCTACTAAAATCTTAAACCTGATCTAAGAGCTTACAAACTCATCTAAATTAGCATCTACTACCAAGAATGAAGAATGAAAACCATTCCAATCGTCCAGTTTAGATTTTGAACAGAATTGCTGGATTTGTATCCAATCACTCAATGTATCAGCTGGTGGCTGAAGTTTACGGGAGTCGATCAAATGCCAAATCTTTGTCTGTATAGTTTCTACGGCGTTGGACATGCCAGCTTCGTTAAACCACACACAGTTCCTTTCCTTCCATAAATACCAGACTACCATCTTCCAAGTTGCAAGTCCAATAATTTTCCATGTTTAAAACCTTTGAATTGCTTGACGAAGGATCTGAATTGCTGCTGAATTTGCTGTTGAGGCTCCATCTGTATTTCCATCCAGGTTGCTATTTCCTGCCATACTTCCTTAGCGTGTGAGCAAGAGCAAAGTAGATGACCTGCAGTCTCCTCTTCACGTCCACACCAAACGCAGCAGCCAGCAGCTTCATCCATAGTCACTCCGTGGGTTCGTAGCTGATCCACAGTTGCTATGCGCAATTGAAGTACCCACCATGTGAACATTTGGATTCGCAGGGGTGCCAGTTGATTCCATGAATCTGATAAAAATTTTCTGTCTTGGTGTTGTCCTTGTTTTGCTTGCTGCAGCAAAATATCATAGGCAGAGGAGACAGTATATATTCCTGATGCATCTTCTTTCCATTTCCACCTATCTTCTCCATCTTCTGTCAAGTTATATTGGCTAGCATGGTTTGCAAGCTGCTGGTATCGCTCACTAAATAACATTGCATATGTTCCATCTCCCGTCCAATCTGTCCTCTAAAACAATGCCTTAGTCCCTGTCTCAGTCTGAACTTTTACTCCATTGTTGAACCACTCAGAAGTTGCAACTGTTGTCCATATATCTAACCAGGTACGAGATGTGTTATCAGTCAGGGTTAGCAAATGTGTCTCTGCCATCTTGTCATGAGTGCCAAAGTACTTTTCCCTAATTACAGTGCTCCATAAGCTGGAAGGCTCCTCCTTGAATCTCCATAGCCACTTCCCAAGCAGTGCTATTATTCATGTTGTGCAGATCTTTGAGTCCTAGTCCACCGTCCTTCTTCTTTAAGCATGGTGCTGCAGCTTTATCCAGTGTATCGGCCTGTTTTGTGATGAATTCGGCTGCCACAGGAATCTTATTAGGATGCTCGTTAACTGCTTAATCACCTGCACAAGGGCTAGAAAGATTGACATATAATATATAGTTAGACTTGTTAGCGATGCTTTAAGTAAAGTAATTCGGCCTGCAAAGGATAAAAACTTGTTCTCCGAAGAAAAACATGGAGCCTTAACTTCCAAAATGTCTATTACAGAATCATTCAACGATTTTAAAACCATGGTTGCACCTCATAGCTGTTTCTTTTAAGCTTTTTCCCTTGTCCACTAAACCAGCCAAATCTCAGCATCCCACACTACCTCCTTTTCATGTATGCCTTCTTTTTTCTTCCTCAGAGACATAACTCCTCGTATGCAACTACTATTATACTATAGTAGAAGAAAGTAGAAAGCTAATAGTTGTGCAAAGAATACAAAATGGTGATTATTAATATAGTTGCTGACCATACAGAAGAGAAGATTAGTGTTACGATCCCGGATCTCGTTGAGTAGAAATAGTAAGATACAATTGAACTCTATAGTAGGGAGAACAAACCTAGTGAACTCTAAGGGAGGACACTACCTATGACTTTAAGGGAGTACACTACCTTTGTAACTTAAAAGAGAAACTTCATTCATAAAACTTGATAAGAATGAGTCTTACAAAACAATACTTAGATATACAACAAAAGCGAATGCAAAACATCCAAGTTATAACTTCTCCATCTTCAATGTTGGTTGGTTGAGCATGTGCAATCAATGCCATGTCCCTTGTTTAACTCCAGCCTTGTGAAGCCATGAATAAATTACCCATTAATGAGATCCTAACATCACTCCCCTCTTGAACTACATGCTTGCCCTCAAGTGTGAGCTAATGGTGTTAGCAGTAGAGCTCCATGGAGAACCGATGCCATATGCAAATCTCTGAGTCTTCACTACAACCAAAACGAAACGTTTTCTCCAGTTCACTAAAGCATACCTGCTGAGCCAACAAATATGTCCTTTGTGTTTTGGAGTCCACATACATGCCACCACCATGATGATCGAATGTATGCTCGTCCTTTCCACCATAGGACTTTCCAAGATAGATTGAGCTTCATGGGCATGAAACTCTATTATCTACCCCTTAAGACACATGCCCCTGAAAATCAAAATATTCAAAATAGTTTCATCGGCCCATGACATTTTACTTTGTAGTGGTCCCCTATAATACCACTCATGCCAATAAGAATGCAACCCCTCAAAATACAACTCTTTCCAGACTTTGTCCACATCATAATCTTATCCCTTGAGTAAAAGGATGAGATTCGCGTGATATAGATAAAATCGTGCCTTCAATGCCTTCGGTACTGATCGGATTTCGAGTCCCACTATAAGACACTCTCAAGTGTGTGCACACTCCCACACACCCCACTCACACCATGTAAGAGCACACACATACACATATTGGTGTGTGTGAGACCCTATTTAGGAATGTGAGAGGGTGTGGGGAGTGTCGTGGGCCCTGAGGGAGCCTTATAGCTTTTTGCCGGATTTCCCATTTAAGGCCATAACAATCCATCTCCCATGTGAGTGCTGTTTTTCTACATGACCTCACTTCTGCGTGGAATGGCGATAAAAATCCCACAAAAACCCTCTCTAGACAGTAACTCAAAATAGAATCCAAAATAGTCAATTTTGTTGGGCCTTAATTCCTGTGACTTTCCACAATAAATCAACCCATGAAGAGTGTAACCTAAATTACCCCAACATTCCGTTTCCCCGAACCGGAGATCAACAATGAATTGAACAAACCAAGTCGGACCCATGAAATCAATGTTATCACTCAGAATCCCTGTTTAAAAAATTTTTGGTTGACTGTGAAAAATTGGCAGAATTAAAAGTTCAACTTGGATTGCACGACTCCACATAATCTTTGCTTCTTTCGGGTTTAACTTTCCTCGATCCCACACAAGGATGCCTCTCGAGACAACATTTCGATTTCTCATCCGTCTCTTTCCTCGATCCCAAATCAAGCCGTTGTCCATGAACATCAGGTACTCAAAGTCCTTCTGTACGGCAGGAGTGTTTGAAATGGCCATCGGCAAGGTGATTTCTTGACTGCAGAATACGATCAGACGTGAGGGGTCACTGGCAGAACCCAACAGTTCTAGCAGAATTGACGTCTGTTCTGTAACTTGAGTGATCAGCTGTTGCATGATGTCTCTGCCTTCCTCTGTTTTAATGTCGCCCTGCTTCTTGGCTTTGCAGAGGTTGGCTGTCCTCCGGTCGGTCAAGCTATTTACGTAGTAATTATTGGTTGACCTCGAGCCCCCCAAAGCCGTCCAAACCGTCCTCGAGACTACAAAATAGAAAAGAGAAGCCTCCAAAGTTGACAATATGTCGTGAGCGTTAATACCAATTCTCTCTATATATAATGAAGAGAATTAAGTTGTATCAATAGACTTGCAAGCTTTTGAACAATTTCAGTTCACCGAGTTTTTAACATTGTACCTGAGTATTTTTCTTTAGCCCAATCAATACCTATCAGTCTCTGTAACTTCTTTGGCAAGATCTTTACTAAGATTCTGACCACAAGGATAGCGACGGTTCTACCAGCAGTCATCTCCCCGAATCAATATGGATTTGTGAAAGGTCCCTTAATCTCTGATAACACGCTACTTGCGCAAGAGCTATTCCACTTGTTGGATAGGAGGAAATCAGGCCCTAATGTTGCCCTGAAATTAGATATGGAAAAGGCTTTCGATCGGGTATCGTGGTTATTTGTGATTAAGGTGCTTCGGGCAATGGGCTTCGCTGAATTTTTTATAGATTTGGTATGGAGGATCTTATCTAACAATTGATTTTCAGTTCTTTACTATGAGCAGCTTTCGGTTAATTTAATGAGATATGTTTTGCTTTTGCTGCGAGTTGGATGGCGTTGGAATCCAGACGAATCCATGGTGCAATCTCCCCTTTGCAGTGGACTAAAGGACTGCAGGATGCTGGAGCTTCAAATCCGCACTGGAGGAAGAAGCTTCAATGCTTGCTAGCATAGCTGGTACTGGCAAAAAAGAATGAAGCAGGTTACACATGATACAAGAACTGCTGCCCCAGTGCTTTCCTCCCCCTGCAGTGGCCATAAAAGAAGTTATGCACAGATTCAAGTTATCTGGAGGAAGAAGGCGAGCATACTTTCCTTCTCTTGGAGATAGTAGCTGGTGAACGGAAAAATAGTAGAAACTGAGGGTGGAGGATACCGAACAATATACCTGATGGAGGCCTTACAGAAACTGCCACGCAAAACAGAAGGATGATTCTTGCATTTTTATAACTGGTCCAAATGATATCAACATGGACCGCCAACAGAGGGACATCAACAACCATAATTGGCATGGTTTCTTTTTTGCTTGTATTTCTGTTTTGTTTCCTTTAGTTTTTTCTTCATTTATTGGGCACACATTACATGCAACTTTGGTGGAGGAAGACGCTGCCCAATAAAATTTTCCTTTAAAAAAACCCAACATCAACACCAAAAAGTATCTATGCATACTATTCAATGCCAATAATATTATATAATTGAATTGAAGCATAAATAATTTATAGAATAACAAAATATAACAGGGATTATGTGTGACGATTGATGTAAGAGAAAAAAATTGTTCTCTAAACACAAGAGGTATTCATACAGACACGGTCGAATAGAAAAGTTTCAACTTCAAAGAATAGGAATAATATTTCTTTCTGTATTAATATATTTTCTTTAAAATATAATATTTCTATTAATTAAAATATAATATTTTTTAATTTCTTTTTTTATTAAATTTATTAAGGAGGGGCAGGTGCCCCTTCCTGCGCTCTCTGGCGCCAGTGCATTCCTATTTAATCACACCAATATTTTAATATTTCAATACCAACAAACCAAATAAAATCTCCTATGTGAATGCAGTCTCAAAGCGTAGTAGCAATTTAGAGTGCAGTTTGGTGTAAGTTTTCCTATCAATGCGCACTTCCATATGTTTTATTTTATTATGTGCATAATATTTATTTAATTGCAAGTTTTTTATTTATAATAAATAACTATTTCGGATCTAGATTCTACGTCGGTTAGTAGTTCGTCTAGGCAATGAAATTTAAATTTTCTGCCCACAAGACGAAATGAGTCTAGATAGAGGTGGGAACCACCATGCACTCTTCAATCAACCATGTCACTAGAAGAAGCCACACAAATATTTACAGATCCGCAAGCTGATTAAGTGGGTCCAGTATGAGGTAACATTCTTGATTCGGAATCAGAAAGTGACGATGATGGTGAGAATATACACCCGAACCCACTACGACCTCGGGTAGATCAATTATACCCAATACCGTTAGATAGTGGTCTCTCCAGTGATATCATGATACATATCCTCTACAGGAGTACTTTATGGCTATTACCCACCATGAGCACAAGTCGTTTTAATGACGATATTAGTATAATAAAAATCAATCAATTATTTCGGGATAAATCTCATTTTGAGTGATCTGTAGAGAAGTATCATGTTGTGCACGATACAAGGGAATTTTGTGTGTACAAGAGTGAGACAAAGAGGTGGTTACTCCGGTGCAAGCACTACGATGGTACCTATTGCGCATGGAATCTCAGTACGCATTACAGGCCCAATAGGTGCAAGTGGAGAATCATTAAAATGGGCTATTTTAGAACTTCCGGCACAGCGTGTGCAATAGCTGATACAGTCTAAATATGTTTTTGAGGTCAAGTATTCAAAAGTCTGGTTTGCCCTTTAGCGAGTAACTGAGATATTGCACGGAACATGGACGTTTGGCGTCAGAAATTTGCCCACTTACCGACCATCACTACAACACTGAAATCCTTCAAATTTGATTGACTGGAAACTAAATGATATAGATAATCCCACGAAAAATGAGCTAATCTACGTGTTTTGGACTTTTGGGTCGTGCATTACTATTTACCAACAATGTAGGTATGTCCTATTTGTTGACCTTTCTATTGTCCATAAAAACCAAACCAAACATACTCGATTAATTCTGCCTGTAGGCAGGGTGTGTGGGGGAAGGGGGGTAGAATGTACATAATCATACCCCCACCCCTCAACAGGATGGGAAGATTGTTTTCGTGGAGAGCCTGAACTAGAAAAAAATAATGGTCATAATAATAGAATACAAATAATAATAATAATAATAATAATAATAATAATAATAATAATAAAAAGGAGAAACAAATATAACTGAAATAACTACTTACCCCAACCATGCACTACATATATACCGAAATTGAGTGCGACTTTTTTATCGCATAACACTCCAGTAGCCGACTACCATTTCATCCATTCGACCTTGAGGCAATGGATAATGTTGCTTTCCACACATCCATCCTTTTGAATGATGAATCTTAGATATTTGAAATTATCTTTATGTTGGAGGGTCACGTTCGCAAATATAACTTTCATTCTACTTTCCTCTATTTTTTTGGCAAAATTGCATGCCATATACTCCGTCTTCGAGCGACTCAATCGGAAACCCTTAGCCTCTAATGTCTCTCTCCAACGCTCCAACTTAGCATTGACATCTTCTTTCGTCTCAGTCACTAAGACAATATCGTCCGCAAACAACATACACCATGGTACTTCATCCTGTAGATCCTGAGAGAG
>JAOYMZ010041131.1:0-15207 GCA_025802335.1 Pinguicula primuliflora | reverse complement strand
TCGTGTAATCATGTCGCAATGTACAAATTTCATTCAAAATTCGTACCGTAAGATTTCGAGATGGAGAATGGTTTGTAGTGTGTCCACTGGAGTCATCTCCCACCATCAAACCCACAGTTCTCGACGTTTCCGTGCCGTCCGTAGCACCATTTACCACCCACGGTATTTCAGTAAGTTCTCTTAAAACTGTTGCTGCTCCTCCTTCCCGCGAAGAGTTGTTCGTATTTGAGGCATTCTCGCCGGATATTTGGTCATCAGAAATTTGTACGTGTTTTCGTGTGTGCATGTTTGATGATTTCTCCATCGTGTTGAAGACAATTCGAGCAGAGGTTTTCGGGTTTTCGGGTTTTCTTGGTGGTGAGATAAAAAATCTTCCAGCGATTTGACTTGATTAGAAGGTATTAAGACGGTTTAGTATTTTATTTCTTTTCTTCCTTTTTAATATCTTTTAAGTAAAAGAACAATTAAAGTAAATAAAAATGAAATAGGAGGTTACATTTCGAAATAGAATTGTCGCGGAGGTTACTTATCTAATTATTCCTTGATTTGGTAGTCGTCTATACTAGCTTTGTATCCTTTAAAAAAGATTATGAATGAAATTTCCAATTGGCTAGCTTTCTTATCTCCCTCCTCCAAAATCTCCCTTGCCTCTCGTCAAGCTCCCTCGGCATTCAAGTGTGGGCGAACACTTCTTCACCATTATTGGTACTAAAATCTTAACAATTGCCATGTTAAACATTGATAATATCTACGGAGCCACAACAAATCAAGGGCAAATGGAAAAAAAAATGGAGAGCGGCGACCTCGAGCGAGAGAATTCAAATTTCAAAATCTCAGGCGACGGGCACGACAGCGGCCACGGATCTGGCGACAATGCTAACCAGCGGAGGAGTGGGAAAGAGCCAGTTGCTGATGTGGTAGACAATGACGACGGCGAGGAATGGACACTAGTGACTCAGAGGAAACCTGTGAAACAGCGCCTTGCTCCTCCGGTACAAACACCTGCAAAGGATCAATGGGGTGTTCAGTATAATCGGATTAGAAAGATGAGATCTGCACTGTCTTCCCTATTCTTCACGAATATACCGCCGAACTGGGAGGTGGCAAGACTATCCCAGGTTTTCAGGAAGTATGGCAGATTGTTTGATGTATTTATCTCACCACGTCTGGGAAAGGATGGAAGACGTTTTGGCTTCGCACGATTCGATCAGTCGCAAGATGCTCATGACTTGGCGACAAAAATGAACGGAATTACACTTGGTGGCTACAAGCTACAAATCAATGTCGCGCTATACAATGGTGGACAAGGAGTTAATACGGAGATGCAACCTTGCTATGTACCAAAAAAAGTAGCAACAGTGAAACAATTAACTAGTGAGGTTCGGAAAGATGTCTCATATAAAATGGTGGTAAATCAGAAGGGTGCTGCAGTTCCTGATGTTCAAAAGGAAATAATATAGCATCATACTCATGAGAATGACAGAAACTGGCTACAAGGTACAATTCTGGCAGAGTTGAAAATTGCAAACATGATAGATATCCAGCAGACAATGATGAGATCAGGATACCTTGGATGTAACATATCTCATATCTCATATCTCATATCTCATATTCCTTCGTGGCTTAATCAAGGAACAGAGCCCTGATTCAAGGCTTAATCAGATTACAGAGAAAGGCTGGTTAAAATTGGGGCTCAGACATGCAGTGCACTATTTGGATCTGTCAAATGATGGGAGCCTGATATGGAATTGGATACAAGGAAGGTGTGGATACAAATCAGAGGAGTACCCTTCTCCTGCTGGAATGAGAGAAGCTTAACTTGGATTGGAGCTCGAATGGGCTCAGTGGAAAAGATTGACGAGGATAATATATTGCACACCAATTTGATGTACTGCAGGATGTTGTTGAATACTGCAAACCAGGGAAAGTTAGATGGTGTGAAGGAGATATATGTAGACTCCAAAAAATATCAAATTGAAGTAATGGAGGAGGAAGATTTAAGGGTACCAAAAACGGTGATAAGAATTGAAGCTATGACAAGCCCTATGCACATGGCAACACTTCCTGAAAGCTCAAACGCCAGACAAAAACTGAGTACAGGCAAGGGAGAAGGAAATGCAAATATGGATTTGGAAAAAAGTGATGATGATGCATCTAAGGTGGTGGACGCTGGAAGATTGATCTAAACATACTGTTTAGGTCCCAACGCAATTCCAGCGATGGAACTGAGCAAAGTTTGGCAACTGGAAGGGCCAGCCAAACTAAGACTGATACTTTTGAGAATGGATCCCGGAAGGAGACAAATGGAGAGGTAACTAGTGCAGTAAAAAGGAACAAAGGAAAGAGAGTAAGGAAGTTAAGCAAGTCCCTATCTCACAGAAGTACTGGCTCGGTGTCTAGACTATCCTCATTGGTTGAAGCTAAACTCAACCGAAGAAAACGTGCTGAAAAGTTGAGGAATAAAAGAGCTATGAGGCAAGCTGAGGTGACTAACACACACTCAGTAATTCCTGAAACGTCGGAAGACAAAATATTGGAAGCCACAAAAACGAAGGAACTGGCAAATTGCTTGGGAGTGCATGTATCTGAGGAACCTATACCAGCTCTGATGCAAATTGAAAGTAGAGACAGGGAAGAACAGTAGAAGGGTTTTGGGAGTTGGTGCTGGTGTCAGTAGGTTCTTAATGCGGATTCTCAATCAAAATATCCGAGGGCTGGGTGCTATGTGCTGGAAAAAAGAACTGGCAGAGGCAATAAGACAATTTGACATCGAATTCATCTGCCTACAGGAAACAAAGCAATTAAATATAGCAAGAAGTGTGTGTGAGCTTATATGGCGACATGACAATTTTGAGTTCGAATTTCAGCCATCAACAGGCCTCTCTGGCCTATCTGGTGGATTGTTGTGTGCATGGAGAAGTGATTGCTTTAAGATGACACAGTGCTGGAAAACTACAAATCTCATGGAGATTTCTGGTGAATGGCTGGGACAGTCTGAACCTATAAAACTAAAAAATTTGAATGTTTACTCGCCTTGTTTCATTGAAGGAAAAAGAAGACTTTGGCAGAATATCTTACGAAGGATTCAAGCTGATCCTAACGTGCTATGGTGCCTGTCTGGAGATTTCAATGCTATAAGGCAACTGGAAGAGAGAAAAGGAGCTGCAAACCCTAATATAAGTGAAATGGAGGAGTTTAATGCATTCATTGAAGACACTGGCCTAGTGGATCTTCCTTTGCAGCAAAGAAAACACACTTACGATCATCCTGGGGGGGGGGGTGTTCTAGTAGATTGGACATGGTCCTAATATCCAGTGGATGGCTGAATATATGGCCGAATACTACTCAGATGGCTATAGATAAAAAATCATCCGATCATTGCCCCTTAATCTTGATAAATCATATGAAGGATTGGGACCCAAAGCCATTCAGAGTATTGGATGCATGGTTCCAGCATGAAGAGTATGATGCATTTGTGAGAAAGTCCTGGACTGAAACCTCTGCGCATGGAACTAAGGGTTTTGTGCTGCATCAAAGACTAAAACAGTTGAAGGAAAAACTCCGACAGTGGAATAAGGAAGTTTTTGGGAACATACATGTGTAGATCAAAGACTTCCAGGACAGAGTGAGTACACTAGATAAGAAAATGGAGACACAAGACTTAACTGATGCAGAAAAAAAGGAAAGGAAAGAGGCTACGACAGAAGTGAAAAGATTGAATGGAATGTTAGCAAGCTTGATGTTTCAGAAAGCCAGGCTGAAATGGTTGAAGGAAGGAGATGGAAATTCAAAATTTTTTCATGCATGTGTAAGAAGTAATCGCTGCAGAAATACTATCAAAGGAATGCTGATAGATGGAGTCTGGAATGAGGAGGTGCTGACTGTAAAATAGTTTATACATGACAAGTTTGAGCAACACTATAAACCAGATTTAAGTCCTAAACTGCTGGTGGACTGGGAAGTTGCTAGCCTAGTGTCTGAAGAGGAGAATGAGCAACTGCTCGAAAGATTCACTGAAGAAGAGCTGTATTCTGCGCTACAAAACTGGGTCCAATGAAATTCATAGGTATAGGAAGAAGCCGCCTCAAATAGAGATTTTTTCTTTCGACCATATTTCGATTGTTAATACGATATATAAGGACCGCTATGCCAGTGAGTAAAGTACAGGTCCTGATGGGTACAATTTTAAGTTCATCAAACATTTCTGGGACTAATTCAAGATGACATATTGGAGTTGTTTGAGGACTTCTGGACGAATGGTAAACTGGTTAAAGGCTTAAAGAGCACTATGGTAGCCTTGGCTCCCAAATGCACCTCTCCTAAAGATATACATGATTTTTGGCCCATTTCTATGGTGGGCTCTATTTACAAGCTGCTGGCTAAGATGATGTCTACAAGATTAAGCAAGGTCCTCTCTAAACCGATTGCTCCTACACAAACGGGATTTATATCCAAGAGGTCCATCATGGACAACATTGTACTAACAAATGAGGTGATACATGATGCGAAGGTCAGGAAAAAATCTTGTTCTATTCTGAAAGTGGACTTCCAGAAAGCATTTGACTCTATAAACTGGCACTACTTGTGGGTTCTAATGAAAGCAATGGGTTTCCATGATAGATGGATAGAATGGATGCAAGGATGTGTCGAATCTGCATATATCTCAGTCCTAGTAAACGGAAGCTCTTGTGGGGATTTTAAAATGGGAAGAGGACTATGGCAAGGAGATTCGTTATCTCCTCTATTGTTTGCTATTGCAGCTGAACGACTAAACCTACAGATAACAAAGGCAGTGGATTCTGGGAGCCTTATAGGCTACAGAATAGGGGATGAACACAATCGAATCATGCATCAGCAGTATGCTGATGATACAATCCTCTTTGGGGATGGATCAGTGGTGGACATAATGATACTTAAGAGAATTCTGAAGGTATTTGAGTTGGTGTAAGGACTGAAAGTGAACTACAAAAAGAGTAAGCTATATCCAATAAATCTAGCGCCTGATATACAAGCTGCACAAAGGGGTATTTTGAGATGCCAGTTGGATAACATTCCATTTATCTATCTAGGGGTGCAAGTTGGGGCTAATCCGCGGCTGAATAAAACATGGAAAACAGTGTTGGACATCTTAAAGAAAAGGCTGATGGGCTGGGATAAGAAATACATATCCTTTGGTGGGAGGATAACACTGATCCAATCCATTTTAACCTCTATACCATTATACTGTTTTCAGATTTACAAAGCTCCTGAGGGGATCTTAAAGCAGATGACAACCATCATCTCTAAGTTCTTGCGGGGAGAAAAAACAGAAGGATCAAGAAAGATAAAATCGATTTCATTGAAGACTATATGTCTGCCTAAATTCAAAGGAGACCTAAGTGTAAAGTCCCTAAAGCAGTTTAATCTCTCACTATTGGGAAAATGGGGATATCGCCTAATAAGGGAAGATGCAGGATTGTGGAAGCAAGTGATAATTTCACTCTACGGACAGACACTTTCAGCAAGCAAGAAAGCAGGGATTAAATGCTCAATATGGTGGAAAGATATGTGCAAATATGTGCTGAACAGTGAATGGTTCAAAGCAAACATTGTGCACGAAGTTGGAAACAGAGCATATACACAATTCTGGCTAGACACGTGGTTGGGAGAAACAAAGCTGACAACAAAATTCCCGAATCTTTACCTCAATGCAGTTGATAAGCAAACCTTGATTGTAGAAAAAGGAAGTCCTGAGAATACTTGGAACTGGGTCTGGCTTTGGAATCATCAATTCAATGTCGTGGAAGCTCAAGAGTTTGCTAAATTGCAGGAAGTCCTGCAGCAGGCACCAACCCCATCAGATACAGAAGATAAGTGGAAATGGAAAAATGACTGTGATACGAGATATCCTACTTCACTGGTTTATGGAACAAAAACTGGGAGATGAAGGAGCAGACTCTGAAAATCGGCTAGCAGCAAAAGTTTGGAAGAAATTCATACCTGCCAAAGTGTCTGCTTTTGCATGGAAAGCCATCCATAAAAGAATCCCAACATCGGAGAATCTGATGAAAAGAGGAGTAAACTCAGCCACTCTCCAATGCCCGCTTTGTCAGATTGAACATGAGACAGTTGAGCATCTATTGTTGAGCTGACCGATTGCACGCAGAGCCTGGTCTCTCTGCTATCAGTGGCTAGGTATACCGGTGCCAATGGTGGTGGATTGGGAGGAATTGAACGAAATTGGCCAGGGTCCGACTTTGCCCAGGATGATAAAGCAGATTTGGCCGATCATCTGGCAGCACATGATATGGGAAATCTGGAAAATGAGAAACGCAGTAATCTTCCGCCAAGTACAACCAGAACCGGCATATGTGGTGGAGCAGGTCCAATTGAGAAGTTGGTTGGTTCTTCGCGCGAATGGCAAAATGGGCCTGCAAATTGAGCTGGTGAATTGGTGTCAAAATTGTATAAATTGTATAGCCCAATAAGTATAAAGTGTAGAGAATGAAAATGTACAAATGTACACGTATAAATACCAATTAATAAAACTACTCACTTATCCAAAAAAAAAAAAAAAAAAAACATTGATAATACGTGAGAAGGGTAGAATCGTCATAAATTGTCATGTCAAACATTGTCAAATGTCAACTTTTCCCCGACTTTGGAGGCGCGTGCTCATTTCTCTGCAAACGGGCTTCGGCTTCACAGAACTACCACTGTAATTAGCACCGCGTCGGCAGCGTGTTGTACCACTAACGAACAGCCATGAACGCCTTCCGACTGGCCGGAGATATGACCCACCTTCTCAGTGTCATTTTTCTTCTCCTCAAGATACGAACTATGAAATCTTGTGCTGGTACGTACACGAAGCTTGCAACACTCACAAATATATGTTTTTTTAATATTTATTTATGCTGCTTTTATTGTTGATCTCTGCGGCAGCCAACATATTTGTTCTTCAATTTGCCGATTGATTAAATAAATGCAATCGAATCGCATCTAGAGTTAAAAGAGGGATTTTTATCAAGTAGCAGTTTGCTTATTCCATTAGCTTTTGGGGGGCTTAAGAGAAGGGAATCCATCATGATGAATCAACACTATCCACTTTAACACTGTTCAGTTCAAGCCCCACCGAAGCACTTGGCTGCCTAATATATAGGAACTTTTGGGCAGGGTACAATCCCAAATGGTGTGTTAACTCTGGGATAGAGCAGGAGTATTTCTCCCATTTACATATCTAAAAAATACTATTCAATCAGTTAGATTGAGTTTTAGGTGTCACAGCAGCTTTATTATTCTGTGGTTAGTTGTTGTTGGAAAATATACCGCTGCCAATAATTCTGATTACTGTCATCATGGCACTTCGCCATTCGTTTGAGGGATAGTTCGAGCAGTTTCAGTGCACACACTTTTATTTCTGTTGTCAGGAGTATAGTATGTTTGAAACAGTTTTGTGTCTGAAACTAGTGGATTAAGTAATCCTGTATAAACTGCTCTCTTTTGTTTCCTATTGCTTTGACTAGAACCATTTTCTCTTCATATGCTAGTTCCATTTTTCTGACCTATAACCCATTTTTTTCTTCAGGGATTTCATTGAAAACACAGGAGCTTTATGTTGTTGTATTTATTGCTCGATACCTTGATTTGTTTACCAAGTTTTATTCTTCCTACAATACCGCCATGAAGCTAGTTTTTGTTGCAACATCAGTTTGCATTGTCTGGTATATGAGATTTCACAAAGTCGTGAAGCAAACGTATGACAAGGAACAAGATAACTTTAGGCATTACCTACTCATTCCTCCATGCTTTCTCTTGGCTCTTTTGGTCCATCATGCCTTTACTGTTACGGAGGTAACCACTGTTTCTCTGTTCAAGCTTCTATTTGATGTAAAGCAATGCAGGCATTGTTAGAGTAAAAATGTCCCACTTAAATTACAAACATATAAACCAACCAGTATATAATATTATAATAATATGTGGTGTTTCACTCTATTGCTTTGGTATCTTGACTTTTAAGACTGTAAGCCCACATGCACACACACGCATGACCATCAACACCGGGTCAGGCTACTGGCATATGTTCAACTTTGTCATGTGGCTCCGATGATCTCAGTAGCTTTAACTTTTTGTATAATGCCACCACCACTTTTTTTCTTTACTGGCCGGGAAGTAATTATAAGTACTTGCAACAATCGATTGCTATGTTCTCTTGCAGATTCTTTGGACATTTTCTATATATCTCGAAGCAGTGGCAATTCTTCCCCAATTGATATTACTGCAGCGGACCAAGAACATTGATAACTTGACCGGGCATTATGTATTTCTTCTTGGGTAAATCAGATCATAAAGAAGATATTGTCCCTTTAAATGACATATCATCTTTGTAAACTTCATTTGAAATTATGGACTCCTGCCATGATAGCTTATTAGCTTACCACTACACTACACTTATCTTACCATTGCTCGCCTTTGCAGTGCTTACCGGTCTCTCTATCTCCTTAACTGGATATATCGTTTCTTTGTGGAGAAAGTGAAAGTTCGCTGGATCCGTAAGCATCCTCAGCAACTGTTTATGATTTTGAACTTTAAAATTTCATCTATGACCTAGCTATTGCACATGCACCATTTGCAGCGTGGGTGTCAGGTTTAGTACAGACGGCTCTGTATGCGGACTTCTTCTACTACTACATAAAAAGGTATGTTCTGCTAGTTAGTTTTCTTCAGCTCCAGATTGCTATTATCCAGGTTGCTCTTGACTTCTAATGGATATTCACTCTGATCAACTGCATCATTTAAAATATACTTAAAAACACTCTTCATCTCAGCCATCCCATTAAAATCTAACGGCTTAGATTAGAAGGCTGGATGGGCCTGGAAAATAGCAGTCTGGGTGTGAAAATTTGTTGCGATACCCGTTGGATGCACAAAATCCCATATGAAATAATTGCAGGAAAAAAAGGTCGTTGCAAGTTTATTCTTCTTTGTTTGA
The DNA here is from genome assembly GCA_025802335.1 of Pinguicula primuliflora. NCBI lineage: Eukaryota > Viridiplantae > Streptophyta > Magnoliopsida > Lamiales > Lentibulariaceae > Pinguicula > Pinguicula primuliflora. The sequence goes on along the minus strand of JAOYMZ010041131.1, from coordinate 6,239 downwards.
ATTTGCAGCTGGAAAAACAACGAGAAATTGCAGCTTCCGGCTTGATATCACTCACTCATATGTGAATCTTTCCACGGCGAAAAACAGTGAAAGGAGAGCATTGTGTTCTGTTCTTTTCTTCTTCTTCTTCTCATACTTGCCTTCCTCACTCAACCTTCATCTTCAGCAGCATGTCATATGCAAAAATATAATACGTAAGAACGAATGGAAGATTCAGTAGTTAAACAAAGAAAAAAAAAGACTTAGTAGTTGGATTGGATGGAAAATAGATAATGATTAAAATTAAATTCTAATTTGGAATTAATTAATCCTATGAAAAAACCACTTCGGATTTTGTTTTTTTGTTAAAATCTATGATTTTTTTTTGGATAATGTAGGGAACTCTATCGAGTTAGGTAAACCCAACGTCTTTCCGCAATAGTCTGTAAACCACGGTAGGGAGGTAAGTCATATTTGACAAGCCATATGTGATAGTGTTATGTTGTCGAGGGGATTTAAACCCATAAGCTTTGAGTGCAATTGTCACTCCTAAAGCCACTAGGTCAACCCACCCCTCTTTGAGTTAAAATATATGATTGATTCTCGGAAAATTTTGATGAGAATTAACGGTGTCTAATTCATTTGGTTAATTATTAAATAAAATAAAATGGATAATATAATATCATAGTTAAACACACTGGCGGATTTATACAGAGGCAGGCCCGGGCATTAAGCCGGGTCTATTTTTTCCCAGCCCTGAAGTAGTTATGAATTAGCTCAATACTAAAAAAATATTTAAGAACCGAGTTCAAGTTAAAAAAATTATTTGACTCCATTGGTTCAACACATGTTGTAGCCCAATGGAGTACCTATAATTTTTTTATCCCGAGTTGGGCTGAAAATTAATTTTCTTTACTCGTCAAAATGAACAGGGGCTGAAGCCCAGACACATCCTAATATAGTTTCGCGCCCTCCAGTCGCCCCCCGCCGGAGCCTCAAATCAGAAATGAACAAGTTTTGATGGGCTTCATCGTAACTAATCGGTTTCAATTCTCACCTTTGCTTCGCACCGATCTTCAGATTTTTCTCCACTGCAGTGAGCCAAAATTGGGAGGTTGAAAGCGTGTGATTGTCAATGGCATCGATTGTGAGGAGCACGTTGAGATCAATAAAGGAGAAAGGATTTAGAGGTTTCTTCAGGGAGCTCCGGGATGAAGGATACTTGTTCGTCATCATTTTTTTTTACATTCCTCTTTCTTCTTTGTCATTATGAATCTTTTGGTTCTTGAGAAGCTATCGGAATTCTGAATCTTATGTTGATCTTCATGTTTGAGTTCCGGCAAATTCTCAATGAAATTTGTTGGTATAACAGCGAAATTTTGTGAATTCAATCTGCTGGGAGGACTTCTTCTAGAGCTTATATCGAAAAATATTTACGTTATATTTGTTTTTGTCGATTGTGTTTCATCGTAGAGAAGCACCTGCCTAATGCTTCTCTTTGTATTAAGTTTGTTACCACCCTGAATGTAAGTTTCTTTCTTTTTGACTTTGCAGGAGCGCTCTTCTGGACGGAAATCTTATGTAACTGCAATCCTTTATTTTCTTCCGACTATGCATTTTCGAGTATAGTTTGAAGGAGGCGATCACGAATTTGCTTGATTTGAAATTGCTATTATCTACAGCTGCCAAACGTATACCTTGCGTTGATGTTGGTTGCTAAAATCTAGCCAGACGTAGTTCATAATGCATTAGGAACTTCAGTTGAAGCCTGGTTTTTGTATTTATGCTCAGAGTCCATCAATGATCAGGAAAAATCAAGTACTTTAACTGAGTCTGTATTTGCCTTGATGAACTATTTATGTATTGCTATGAGTTTGATCATACATGTCTTCTATCATCTTCCTTGCTTGCTCTTTTTTCTCCTGATTTTTATTTTAGAACTTAGTGAAACATTCCAAGTGTGTTGCTTGGTTTTACACCAGAATCATGTCTTCCTTCACCCATAGGCATTTAGCATCATGGAGTGATTGCTGATGGTACTCTTCTCTCTTTCTCCTTTAACATTAATTTAGGCAAACAAAGATTCATAACATAGGTGCGACACTAGTGGGCATTGACAAATTTGGCAACAAGTACTATGAGAAACTGGGAGATATGCAACATGGTCAGTGCTGTTTTCTTGTCTCTATACTTCCACTAAATCTTCCTAGATAGTGGTGTGCCATCTTACAGTTCTCTCTACCTGTGCTCTTAGCATGCCAGCTAGCGTCATGCATTTTTTGATGTAGTATTGTGGAGATTTAGTTGCATCTATAGATAGATGTAGATGGCCGGTATGGTTGTGTTAAGATGCTGGTTATGGAGTTACTTTTCATTAATAAGACTCTTGCTATTGTTAGAGTGACGCCTCGCCTTTCTGTGGTGCCGAGCATATCTTTTCAGTTGATAACTTGTTTAACTTCCCCGAAGGGATCTTCTTTTGATAAGCGTTTTCATTTCCCGTGCAAACATGGTGTTTTCTGTTCAGCAACTTAGCAATGATTTATACAATTATTTTTTAAATTTTAGGAAGGCACAGGTGGGTGGAATATGCATCGAAGAATCGTTATAATGCTTCCCAAGTACCACCAGAATGGCATGGCTGGCTTCATTACATAACTGATCATACTGGAGATCAGGTCAGTTTATGCCTCATCGACTTTTTTATGTAGACGAAAACAAATAATGAAATAATACTGATTCTGTATTGCATTTTGCATAGTTGCTCCTGTTGAGGCCAAAGAGATATGGTGTTGAACACAAAGAAAACTTTTCGGGTGAGGGAGATGAATACATCTATCACTCCAAAGGCCATAGCCTTAACCCTGGCCAAAGAGACTGGACTAGATACCAGCCTTGGCAACCCAAGCCGCAGTAAGTTCGTCCAAAGTTGCTAAGCATATGGGAAAGTACAAAGACATGACAACCAGTAATAAAATTGGGAGCATTCATATATCATTTGAAGGGGTTTGGGGTGTGTGCACTCACTGCACACTATACAGTGCCCATGTGGCACTGCAGGATTGGTGTGGCAGGTGGGTCAGTGTTTAACACTTTTGCACGAGCCTACTGACCAATCAATCCTGCAGTGCCAGAAGGGCACTACATAATATACAGTGAGTAGCTCACTGTATACACCCCAATTCCCATTTGAAGCCAATGAGCACATTTGCTCCGTCTGGATTATATGTAATCTTTTTTTTAGCAAGGCTGGATTATATGTAATCTGTATGGCATCCAAATTTGTTCTTCTTCCATCTACAGTTGATGGTAAGAACGAAAGAATGTTGTGCATCAAGTTACATAAACTAAAACTAAAACAAGTATTAGAGTGTACGCTAACTAATTTTTGCTTTTAAAACTAAGTAATGTCCTCAGCCTCTTGATTAGATAAAAGTCGAAGTGAACCCTTTAGTCGTGTAGAAGTCCACTCTAGGTTTGGTTTTATTTTTCAGGTCTAATAAAGGAGAACTAATATAAGGCAATTCTTTTTGGCATCTCTATTGCACTACTCTTGAAGTGTCATTATCCAATTGGGTGAAATGTTGGCTGTTTGATAAAATGTTGGACTGAATTTTTTAACATTCAATTGGGTGTTGATAAGTTGCAAAAGAGTTGTCAAAATGGGTGATCTAGCATTTTTCCAAAAAAAAATCTCGGAACTTGCATTCAAGCATTTTTTATAAAAACTTTTGAAAACTGTTTTTTAGCAGATTTTAATGCTCTTTAACTTAAACCTATAAGGAAGGCCAACAAATGGAATCCTCACTGCATCTCAATTGGAGGATGGTTGGTGCTTGGTAAATCTATTCTATACTCGCTCTCATCCTATAAGATGCAGTCCTCGAACATCCCCCTAAGTATATGCGATAATATGGACCGAATTATGCGGAATTTTGTTTTTGGGGAGCCTGAGAACCCAAGGAGATCACCACCACCTCTAAGCCTGAGAACTCAATAAGTGTTGTCAGCCTAAAAGCAAGGGGGCCTTAGAGTTTCCAGATTTAGGGACATCAACCAAGGTTTTATTTGCAAGGTCACATGGAATCTAGTTGCTGGCTGAGGAAGTTATGGGCTTGTATCTTTGGAGCTAAGTACAGCTTAACTCCTGAGATCAACCCCAACTCGGCTTGGTTCTAAGTTGTAAGGTTCTTGATGTAATAGGGTCTGTGTGTGGATGGGTCATGTGTGATAGGACTTTCGGTCCATTTCTGGATAGATGTTTGGGGACCTCTCACATCTCCTCTTGTATCCTACTCATTACACACCCTTTTCAGGGGATGACTTAATTTCCAATGTCGCTATATTCAACAACCAACATACAGGTTGGGATCCTGAAGTACTCATATACTGGCTGCCTGAGTCTATAGTGTTAAACATCATGGACATTACCCCGCCAGATCTAAATGCTGGTCCGGACAGGTTAGTATGGATAGCCACTCCATACGGGAAATTCTCAACAGCTTCATCTCTTGAGAAAGTTCCGCACACACTAAATCCGGAGGACAAATCTGGTCTTTGGAAGTTCCGGAAAATGTCAAGACATTCTTATGGAAGGCACTTCGATGCTGCCTTTGGACAAATGCTGAGTGTTTGTTGAAGATGTTGAAGAAATGGGCCAACATTTTTAATTGTATATAGACTTGGCCCAACGGCACAATACTTGTTTATACTTGTACACATATATAAACACCTTTACATTATTGATTGTGGTTTTACAGGGGGAAATTTCTAGACTATCTGCTTGCTCTTCTGTCTTGACTCTTGATCGTGAGTTTGTTGAACATTGACTACAGCTTATTTGTCTTTATCCTTCTGGTTGTTGTTGTTTTAACTGTTCATTTATCATATTGTGTTTGTTTTATTTGCTCTTCAACATGGTATCGGAGCAAAGGTGCGATCTTTGAACGAATTCCTTCTGGTCGGTAATTTTTGCTGCATTTTAGTCTTGTGAAGTTCTCTGTTTGTTGATTTGGAGGTCGTCTGTTGAAACACAATATCAATGGGTTAGAAATCTGAGCAAGATCCGAAAAATTCCATCTTCTCGTCCAACCCTAAACCAGGTTAAAAAGGGCTTCAGCTTCGTGATTCTGATGAACCCGGGATGAAGCTTGTTCCGGTGCTACTAAACACAAAAAACTATCACTCTTGGAGCCGCGCTGTCAAAATGGCTCTCGGAGCTAAACAAAAGACAGAGTTGATTGATCCTGATTTTGTACCTCCATAAGATGAATTATCTGAAGAATATCAAATCTGGAAGGCAGCTGACTTAATTGTTGCATCATGGATATATAATTCCCTAGATGCGGAAGTGGTTACTGGACTTCAGTATACTACGAACAGTGCGCGGGATGGGCGGAGTTAAAGGAGAGGCTCGGCCAGTGTAATGCACCTATAGTGTTTCGACTCAGAAATGAAATCTCGAATTTGAAACAAGGGGCTGATGATGTTATAAGTATTTCAACAAATTAAAGGAATGGTTGGATGAGCTGCTGATAAATTGTTTTTAGGCCAACTTATTCGTACCATTCTTATCTATTTATTGTTATAATTCTAGTATTTTTCTACCATTTTTAGTCATTAATGCCATCTTTTTGAGTTGTAGGTGTTCTGGACCAAACACGGAAAAAACCGGACTGAAATCAGGATAAATGGCGAGAAATTGACAAAAATACTTCAGACCCCACCTCCAAAAGTTGGCCCCTGTGTTAGTTTTTCAGTTTTTCCGAAATTGCACTTTGGGTCCCAACTTTCCAAAAATTATGCTTTTACCCCACAATAAAAAAAAGGATGAGTCCAAAATATAGAGAAGGGCCCCCCAAACAAATTGATGGCGTGTGGATTAAAAAAGAAAACAAAAGAAGAAAGAGGAAGAATAAAAAGAAGAGAAAAAAAAAAGAAAAAAGGGGATCGTTCCTAACAGGGCCGCACGGTCAAAAAGGAGGGGGAGAAGAAAATTGCTCCCAGACCTTAGGGGAGGCTGCGGCCGATTAGGGGAGAAAGGGAGAGAAGAAAGAAGGAAAAAAAAAAGAGAGAAGAAAAAAGGGGAAAGTAGATAAAAAAGAAAGGAGTCCGGACACGAAATCTTGCCGAACAAGAGACAGGGAGAATTCCGATTTTCTTTTTGTACTTCTTTTCTTGCATTATATAGGATTATATAGATTAGTTATTTATGTATGGACCTCTAGGCTGATAGAAATTAGCGGGATATACTAGTGGAT